>JAATLQ010036996.1:0-45958 GCA_013421005.1 Heliconius erato x Heliconius himera | reverse complement strand
TCAGTCAAACGGAATCAGAATAAAATATTTCGAATGATGGCAACCTTTGCTTGCGGCAGCCATTTTCCAGGCAACCATGTGTTTTAGTGATGACAAAAAAATAAGCTTTAATTTGATATATAATTCATTAAAAAAACACATGAGTGCAAATATTCACATTAAGTAACCTCTTTAAACCAGGCAACCTTGGACTTGCGGCAGACTGAGAGCTGGCAACCATTGTTTTTCCAATTCCTTATTCGATTTTCTTTCAAATGATGTGCGATTCACATAAAAAACATATGAGTGCAATTTTCTCCAAAAACGAGTTACGAAAAACATTAATTAAAGGTGATTGCGGCAGGATTTTTTTGGGCAACCCTAGTGTAATCTATTCTACTATCATGTATCATTCTTAAATATTAGTTTCATTAGAAAATCTAATCCCTACAGTTTTAAACGATGGGATCTTAGGCCATAAAGGATTAAAATGAACAATGGATGGCACGAAATAACAGAATGTGAATATACATCGAATGCAACATCCATTTCATGTAGTCTTAATGGCTATACTAGTTCATGAGCTTAAAGGTATAATCGTTAGCTTAACATGTTCAGAGCAATGGCACAAGTAAATAAATTGAATAGTTTATGTTACTTCGGAAGATTTTTTTATGAAAAAACAATACAAATAATTTGAACATAGTACGAGTATTATTTTTTTTAATCTTGATATGTGGATTGCAGGAAGAATCTGGTGATTTACTCCGTTGTCGATTTTCTATTCATTTAAAACTACGTTTAGGTTTTCGCTGGTTAACGCAGCACCACCCAAATAGGGTTTTATATTCTTAATGCAATTGAAACCTCCAACTCTCACGATTACTGGTAGTTACGTCCCAGATGTCTATAGATAATCTAAAATTCTACATTAAATTAAGCTGACCTGCGATACGACTGCGGTGCTACTGGCCAACTGCGTCTTGATCGTAGTACGAGCCCAATTCTAGGCATTGACCCTTGAGTGTTGCCCATCTGAGGTGCAGAAGTACGCTTCCGGCTCCACCCACGACGTCCACTGCTAGCACCCCAAAGATGGGATGTACTGTGTTCTGTAAAAAAGAATAGAAAATTATATCACTTTTTGTTTAGTTTCACGCTATATCCCGCAAGCAGCAGGATAGGTAGAGGGAGCCTAGTGTTAAGACTTTTATTAGTTAACGCGTTAGACGCTCCTCCCAGTCTTATAAATATTGTGTGTTGAGTTTCGGAATTTAACGCCACGCTTTGCGTCGACACCAAAGCAAGAAATGAAAATATTAAATAATTCTGATTTCATTTTCTCGAGTGAAAATCGAACCCATGGCCTGTCAAATATCAAATCATTTGTTCATATGAATATACATTATATTAAGACAAGGTTAAACCTCATTTTTTTTTAGGAATAACAAATTATTAATATTTACCAATGTCATTTCATAATAAAATTATTTTCTTTTCACGAAATGTTCAAAAAGTATATACTGACCATTTGTATATAATTACAATTTGCAAATAGGATTGTCTTAATATAATTAGGGATATGAATAGAAACTTAAAAATGAACTATGCAAATATTTTAAATCCCGGATTAACCGGCTCAGTGTTACTAAGTTATTCAAAGTTATACTTTTTGTCAAGAACAATATGCAAACTTAGGAAATTATTTTAAGATCGATTACAAATACAAATTATTTAATGATAACCGATGTCCATTTACAATAATTTTTTGTATGGCACATGGAACAGCTGCATGTTAGACAGTATATATATATATACTAAATAAATATAATAAGGAACATATTTTTTTTTCAAGCCCCATACTTAGAAAATGAAACTTAACCTTATATTTTATATATTGAACGAATTTTACGGCCTTTTTATATATTTATTTAGACTTAAGAAAATTCACCGCACATTTATACGGGCGAATATAAATCTGATCATAATAATCAAGGAGACTTTAGGACAGCCTGCGAACAAAACAGAATTTAAAATAAGCTTTAAGCGGATTATACTAACATACTCGAACGAGCGCTTGCAATATAGTATATTTTATACCTATAGTCTCTATATAATAAGACAGTAAAAATATTTTGTCTGTACATTAAGTAATTTTGACTGAAATGGATAGAGGGACACTTAAAAAGAATAATAGAAAGCAAAAAGATTTTTTTGAATTTCTTGTCTGTCTGTCTGTCTGTCTGTCTGTCTATCGACATATTTTTGTCCACATTTTTCTCTGAAAGTACTGAACCGATTTACTTGAAAATTCACCAATTGCTTTGTTTTAACTCAACTTAACTACTAAAGTTTAGTTCATCAAAATCGGTTCATTAAAAAAAAGTAATCGTCATTTGAAAGAAGTGGTAATTAATTCAACACAGAGATAAAGAACGATCTTGAAAGAAATATCAAGTAAATACAAAGATTTTTTGGTTGGTTCGTTCATATAATATACGTAACTAATTTAAAAACTGTACAGGAGTTAATATGCAATTATTACAGTTATTTTACAAAGAATATTATGAATCCTTCAAATCAATAATTTAACATTTAAGGCTGTTTCTGAATGAGTAAAATAAATTATTCATTGACATCAGCACATTTAACAGAATATATTATATAGGTAAAAAGAACATAAAGTTACAAAAATATATACATGTAATAAATAATTAGCTTTATGTATATTTTATAAATATCAAATATCAACAATGGTCGTATTTTTTTATTTAAAACAATCAAAAATTCTTTGACGATAATGTCGTAAAAAAATCATATTAGAAGTCATTATAGTTGTCAATCAATTCTGCTTATTAAATCAATAATCATGTATTTTAAGCGGGCGAAGCCATGGGCGAGCCGCCGTCTATAATATAAAGTAATATTTTATGTGCATAGAAATCTATGCAATTTTATTATATGCTTATTAAAAAAATACGAAAAAATATGACAGTTCAATTCAGTTCTTAATTTAAAGCTTCGAGCGTAAAAAAAATATATGACGGCGGGCTCGATTACTAGAGAGTGACAGCTGTCAAGCAGATGGCGTTGCCGGTCACTCTGAAACAACGCCGATCACCAACGCGATATAAAACCGCCATTACGTTTTAAATATTGGACTGAAAAACAAGGTGGTGAAGTGTTATTTGTTTGGTTGAGTGTTTTGTGATTAATTAAATTAAAAGCTAAATTACTGTGCTATTATATCGTGTTAAATTATTAAGGAGATTGGATTGGAAAAACGTTTTTATTCTTCACGCACGAATACGTCGACAAATTATTAACATGGAAACGAATGATAAAGCGGATAATATTTCCCTTCATATACAATAATATTCCATTTGTTGAAAATCTAAATAACTTGCAAATTTTTGTCATGGTTTTAAAAGATTTTAATTTAAGTTATTTTTTTGCTTACAATATAAGACATGTATAAAATTGATATCACTTTGTCTACAAAATTAAACTTTAATGTAACAATAAGTTAAATTGAGTCAATGAAAACACAAACTCATTTTCAATCTTTTGAACCCATTGTGGCAGGCTTTTATCGCCTTTTTACATGTAAATTGCGTTGCTTTGACATAAAGCAGTATTACCATTATATTTAACATATATAAGAATACAAAAGACATTATTCTAATTTTTCAAGTTTTTTATCATAAATAGTAAATTATTAAATGGTTCGAAATCAATGAGCAACGTAATCGGGCATTCAATCGAGAATAACGTTGAAAAGTCTTAATAGTACTAGAGTTATTAGTATAATCAATTTACGCTAAACGCACATATCAAATTTAATATAAAAAGATTGGAAATATATTTTGATTTATGTCAGTTACACCGATCTCCAGCTAATAAAAATTAAAATGATAAGTTATATTTTGAAAACTTATAAACGTAGGTTATATTTTGAAAACTTCGTCTTGTCTCATTTAGAAGATTTAGAACTTAGAACACTTTTAGCTTTGTCCCTTATACAGGCAGAAGGAACCAGAAGGAACCCGCGCTTTGTCTCCTTATCATAGCGAAGAATCAAAATATTAAGTAAATTCATTCCTCCGAGAAGAATCGAACCTACAACCCTTGCATGAACAATCACGTAGTGCCACTGCGTGACGACGGCCTCTTAATATTTTAAATGTATTCGAAGAATCAGTAACTACAATATCTAGCCAAGAAAGAAAGATTAATATAATATACAAACTATTATATTATATATTAGATTAATATAATAAACAAAATAGCCAAGAAAGAAAGATTAATATAAACAGTGACTTTAGTTTGTATTTCTGGTGTTTTCTTTCAAAGGCCCTTTGTTATTCGAGTTAAGTAGAAGACGTCACGATGTAAAAATATACTAAAAATTTAGATTGAGTAGGTGTCTATGAAATAATCCATTTATTTTTTTAAATATTTACTACTTAATCATTTATTTGAGGCTGTCGTGGTGCAAGAGTCCAAGAGTGCACTCGGGGAAATCAATTATGATTTATTAATATTTTCATTTATCCGTTCTGTTAAAAGTAGCAAATAAATCGGCGGAAAGTGTCCCCACATTCTTTTCACGGAATGTCTCAACACTGGGTTCCCTCTGCCTACCCTGCTATATATTTGTTTAAAAAAAACGGCGCTGAACTCCGCTACTACAGAAACCAACCACTACAGAACTAAATAAAGAACGCAGCGTTTTAACTGGATTCTGTTTACGCACCCTATAAAATAAATGAAAATAGATGAGATACAGGTAAAATTCAAATTAATAAAAATATGTTTTATGTTTCTAAGTGAAACATAAAACATATTTTTATACACATTAAATATATACATATTATTTATATCACTTTATTTTATAAAATTATCAAAGAGTTTCAGTGTACAAATGTTTTATTTTTTACCTTTGCGTTTTAAGTATTTTAGGAGATTGGCAAATAGTTAAAAATATTCTAAGTACATATAGCACAGTCAACGCCATAGTTTGTTATAAACAAGCTTGGAAAAGTTCCTATATTTTTAATTTAAAGTTCCCCAGTGAGAGAGAACTACTGCTATTGCGTGTAGAATGATATCATTTAAGCTGCGCCTCAGTGATGTTAATTTTTATTTATGATATTAAAAAGTACAAAATAATATATTTAAATTATATGTAATAAATAGCATTAGCAAGATATATTATTTACTAAATAGATATAATGAAAAAAATTGACATAAAAATATATTTTTCTTAGTTTATATTACAAATTTCTATTATTGTATGGGACTTATTGTCATTATAGCGAATTTAGAAATGAAATAAATAAAATTTTCTACTTCATATTTGACTTGGCAACTGAGAAATGATGGAATTTTTCCACCTTTCTCTACCCTATTATCACAGCTGATAAAGCAAATATTCTTTCAACTTCATATAAATTATATATATAATGCCTACTAGTGTAACAAATTAGCTGTTCTACACTTACGCATGTTATAGTGTGATTGATGCGGTCCCTGCTCGGAGCAGGCGCGCCGCCCGCGGGCGCTTAACAGCACCTCGCGGCGAGGGCGCTCCTGCACTTCGATCTCTCTCGAGCTCGCACTCTCCACCACGCAACCGCCACCCTCATCCCGGCCCTCTTCCAGCACACACGCGGACATCACTACTTTTATCCTTTACGTTACACACACTTGAACAAGTGAGCCAATAAATAACTATGTATTTCGCTATCGACCACTTTATCACCGAATATAAATGTCACAATTTAATATGTACACATGCTGTGGACCGTTATCCGTGTCTATTTTAGCGTCTCGTAAACCTGAAACAAATAGATGAGTTTTATGAAAGATCCTTAGTAAAAACTTACAATTTGTCTTAATTTCTGTTCATATAATTTTGTTTTGTGCTTATTAAGAAAAAAAACGGTTAAAGAGTCGGTCTCGCCCACCAAGGCTTCTGTACCAAGCCCAAAATTATAGATCAACTGTAAATACAATTTATAAATGTTGACAAACTTAAGTTTTCCGGCATGTGCACCGTTTTTGTATGAAATGAACTCCTAAAATTTTGTGTTATTAACTTTGTAATTATTTTGTTCTATGAAATGTCTATAAATTTTCACTTTTCAGATTTTTTTTATGTGTATTGTCAATTCTCATTTCATGCCAAATTTCATACTGTAGGTCCATAGGAATTACCCTACAAGATTTGATTACGCGACAAATTTCATACAACATGTATATATAAGTCGATGCATATTTATACATACTTACGAGCATTTTGCTTTTGAGCATTGACTTTGAAGCTTAATTATTTCTGTGCCTCAAGGGGCCATAGATCTTAATATTTGGTATTTCAATAATCAGGTCTCAATATAAAACTGAGGTATAAGGAACTCAGATTCAAACACCGTACCTACTTTCATCAGATTTTAATGTTAGGTTATCAAAAGTACACTGTAAAACTAAGCGTTTTCAATAAAATAAAGGCAAACAATCTACCAGAGAAAAGTTTAATTAATTTAATCAGAGCCAGAAATATACTATCTTTTTATCTCCTTCGCCGCTCGGCGTTATATTTTATACGTAAGTCTTAAGTAAAAATTTCATCATATATCGTTGTTATAGTAGTTTGTGAAAGTAAAGGTTTATAGTTATACTTATGTACAGTATAACAATAAATTCAAATTGAAATAATTTTATTCAAAATAAGAAGTTACATGCTTCATTTTTTGAACGTCAAATAATTTACCAACAGTTCACTACAGTTAATGCCTCAGACCTGAGAAGAACCGGCGCAAGAAACTCATCGGTACTTATTTTTTTTAAATCAATTTAATACAAATACATATTTAATTATTTGTGACAATGATACCTTTGAAACAAACTGGAACGAGCATTTCATTCACAAGGCGTGTTATCATTCATGGGTAATACTATAGGCAATAAAAACATTTAACACACAAACGTCTTTTCACAATTTTTTAAAATCGTGATGTAGAAAATTCTCTGACGTTTTCTGGGATCCTATTGTAAAAGCGTACACATTGTCCCATAAAAGAAATGAGGATTCGATGCAACCGAGTTACAGGTGCGCTAAGATTAATACTATTCCTGGTGTTAATATTAGGAACATCACAAATTTTGGTAAAATCATTAATGTTTTTATTAACTTGCATTATTAACTTACATTTTCAAAAATATATTGAGATGCAACTGTAATTTCTTTAAACTTTTGCCTTAAGGAGTCTTTAGGACCTAAGTTATAGATTGTAAGAATAGCTCGCTTCTGCAGGACAAATATTGGTTGAATACCGGCTGCATTACCCCAAAGTAAAATCCCATAGGACATAATACTATGGAAGTAGCTGAAGTAAACCATTCGACCCGTTTCTACATCAGTTAATCAAATCAGCTTCACGTTGTATCCCGCACACAGCAGGGTAGGCAGAACCCAGCGTTGAGACACTCCGTTCCCCACTACGTCAGTTCGCTAATCCATCAATATGGGGTCACCTCAATACTATACCGAGAAATACCGTAGAATCCGCAGGATCTACGGGTTCACCATTCAAGAGTACTGGGGCTTTCAAATATGTGTATACCACATTAATAAATAAGACTTACGTAATTTTTTTTTTTTGCTACGTAATACAGCAGTAGGTAGGTAGTATATAACTGTAATGACATTTTTTTAATAAATATTGCGTTTTATTGTTTTAGAATGATTTGGCAATTATTTAGATAAAAAATCTTTTACATAAACCAGTAAATATTATTTATTTTTATTGTTCAAAAAAAAATCTATTCTCGTGCTAATTTTGGAAAATTAATACATTCTTATGCTTACAATGTTACTTAATACATATAATTATATAAAATTAATAAGAGATTTGTGGATTAAGAGGTTGTGGATTTGATTTCCATTCAAAGGACTAAATTATATCTGAAAAATCAATTCGAAGGACTAAATTCCTCTGTTGTTTGTGGGATACAGAGTGTAGCTAATAATAGTAATTAAAATGAATATGATAAATTTAAGAAAGAATCTACTAATAAATAATTTCGTCATTTCCGCTACTCCAGAATTCGGCGAAAAATGTGAAACGGGGTGTCTTAACACTAGATTCCATCTGCCTACCCTGCTGTGTGCGGAATACGACGTGAAGTTGATAAAAAAGTTTTTAAATAAATGTATATCCTTGAAATTGAAATTATAGTAGGCCCAATTTATTGACGTCTTACAGTTGTAGTAGTGGGTATATATTACAAAGGTTAGCACATTGTATAATCCGTAGTATAAATGACGTTTGTCTAAACTTTGTTATTTCAACAGTCCTAAATATAACATAATCTAATTATTCATATCAGTAAACTGAAATTAAAGGCCAGTCATTTTGACAGCATTTTTAGAATATATAAAATATATTTCAACGTAAAAATGTTTAATAAAAAGCTTCTAACAAAATTGAAAACAATTGCTTTGAGCTTTTATAATTTAGATAACAAGGCAGCTTATAACAGTTGACTATTTATTGATGTTTATAAACGATATATCTCTTTTATTCAAACCTTTATATACAGGGTGGAAGTGTCAGCACACAGCTCCACACAGCACCACTTAAAATGAAACCACAGTTTTAACTACTTTATAAAAGCCTAATAATATAAATCAGAAAAAAATAAATTCCCAAAAATGAAAAAGTTATTTTTTCAAACAAAATAAATAATAAAATTTTCGTTTTAAAATAAAACGCCATTTGTCAAGAACGATGCACGCACACATGAACCTATCAAAGGAACACCGCCGCACACGTCGTATTCTGAAATCGAGTCGTAGGTATTAGCGATAAAGTTCAAAGTTGTTTAACCTTTAGTAGTATTTTTGTAGTAGTAAGTGTTTACGTTATTGGGATCTATACGTAATCGCGTCACTCGAAATACAGATAAGGATAAAAATGAAATGAATGAAAAAAAAATCCTACGTCCAAACTGTTGAGGCATCTTGATTAATTTCTTTAGGTATGGGTTTGAAATATTTTACCCTACATGCTGTTTCCGTAAAAGGAGCGCTGCCTTTTCCACCCTGTATATATTTTTTTGTAAAAAATATTTGGAATGGATAAGATATAATTATATACTCTTAGTACTCCTTTCCATTAGCCACGCAAAAGCATTAAGCGTGGAACACACGTTGTACGATTCTATATAACCTGAGCAGCCATTCCAGGCGATACATCAGTATAACTGCACGTTTGGTACACAATACAGTACTGGTGTCAATGCTGTTATATGCAGTGAAATATGTGTATAACAGAAAAAAACTGTCCAAGCGCGAGTCGGGCTCGTCCACCGAGGGCTCCGGGCCGTACAAAAATTGGACGTCTCGCGCTTTTTCTAAAATTCAGGCTTAGCTTAGCCAGAGCTCTTTCATACCTCTCTTAAACTAGCGGTTTTAATACCTAATTTTGTCTCTTGGAGGTACCCTATTAATTTTGATTCCCTTTAACTATGAAGGGAATCAAAATTATTAGGGTACTTCCGGTTCACCTAGAATTATGTAATTTGGCAGCTATCATCAGCATTATCTATTTTTTGGACACCAGTCTAAATACGCGTTCTTGGTTATATAAACGTCCATATATTTTTTAAGTAAATGTAGCAATATGTTCTTTTTTAGGAAATTATGAAGCCGTAGATCTAGAAATATATTTGAACTTCAACTCGATATCTCCAAGCGTTCCTGAGATAAAGACTCTTGGCAGACAGACAGACTCACGGACAACTAAATGATCTTATAAGGGTTCCCTTTTTCCTTAAAAGGCACGGAACCCTAATTAAAGAATTTACAGAAAAAGAACGTGGACACGCGACTTCTGCGTAGAATATGCGGAGTCAGTTAAGCTGGCCGAATCCACAATGAAAATATACAAATTTGCATGTATTACCGGGGACATCACGATGAGTGAAGAATTAATGAAGCAAGAGTGAGTGGTAAGAGGGGCAGCCAGTGTATTTACAAAAAAACATGGAGCAAATAATGTGTTTTATAACCTAATGTTTAAATTTTTTTTATATAGTTTTTGATTCTTGTTTTAATTAAAAATGGCATGTGATAATATGATTGTTTTATGTACTGATTGACCATGTGTGCAACAAAAATATCGATGTTGGCTGACATCGATGTTTTTCTTTGGATTTTTATTGAACTCTATGCTTCGTCTTCGATATTGACATCGATATTTTTCTAACATCGACCATACCAACCGTTACGTCCTTTCTTCTATCTACCTTGGGCTAGGCATGAAGCGTGAAGCTAAAAGAATACTATGATGTAAAGTAATACATGAAGATGAACAAAAACTATACCTACTGTGTTTTTTATTATTATAAACAAACGAAAATCACTTTATGATATATTATAAGCACATAAATATTTACTATGGCAATATTGACTTGACCGAACTGGTTAAATATTTTCACACCTTCCCTGGACACAATATCGATCGCCATAACAGCGTTGGCTCAAACTCCATTACTTTAATAAAATAATCCGGGGGCAGCGCAACTCCACATTAAACATGTCAATCGACATAAACTCTGACCGTTTTCAGAAAGTGTCCAAGTATTGAATTTATTTAAGCTGTTCAATTTAGTAATATATTTGAATAAGAAATATAAAGATTGAATAAAATTATTTATTACAATTATACACGTCAAATGAAAGCATTATCTATTTTAAAAAAAGACGTTATATAATGCGATCTAATAGGTATCTAACGTTTGTATTTACAGAATCTACGAGTATAAATATATTCGCTATAGATAATGGCCACAATTACTTAAGTGGAGTTAAAGACTAGTAATATGAGAAAGCTGTCACTTCTCAGTATCCAGCTGTTATTATTTCCGAGCAAATGAATTTCACATTTTCACACCCTACATCCGTATTTCCCTAACGACCTTCCTATGAATGAAACTAAATAGACGTCAAGTTAGATGTTTACACATCACTTCAAGTGTGTATTCAAAATATTTTAAGGATGACACAAGTAGAAATGGTTTGTTGTTTTGTTCGACATAGTCACATAGCTGTATGTTAGTTAGTTTTCTGATGCTAGAATAAAACCAAATCAAAATAAAAAAAATAAATCAGCTTCACGCTGTATCCCGCACACAGCAGGGTAGGCAGAGGGAACCCAGTGTTAAGACATTCCCGTTCCTCACTTTCTGCCGATATCTTTGCGAGGCAGGCATTGCCTGCAGGCAGGCGGGAGGCATTGCGTGTTGAGTGGCAGAACTCAACGCCGCGCTTAACCTCAACACCAGAGCGAAGAAATGGAAATATAAATTTAAGTAAATATTTCATCTCCTCGAGTGGAGATGACCAGAACCCACAACCAGTCGATTTTACAGTCACACCTCGTGCCGCTGCGCCACGACCGGTCTCGGTAAAAGCAAATCAAATTGATTATTTATAACTGGCGCTACTCCAGTTGATGTTTGGCTGTTTAAACTTCACTGTAGTAAACAAAGTGAACTCTATTTATTAAAATATTCATCCGTTTTGTACATAATATTGATTTATAATAAATATATAGGGCCACGTCAGTGCCCCCACTGTGTCGAGCAAAAACGCGGTACGGCCTTTTACCATTCTTTTCTCGAAACAGTTCAGACTCCAGATTTTATTTCTAGATACGCAAACTGTACTAATATCTTTGTAATACCTTACCTTTTAAATAGATAAGTTTACAAAGTTACATTTGCAGTGAATAAACCACTGTTCCTATATATGTATAGTATAATATAACGGTATAATAAAATAATAGGAAAAAAAAAACAAAAAAAAACGTTTTTAAGGTTTCTACAGGAATAGAAAAAAGTAGGACTATCTACAAAAAGAAATGAGATACAACCAAAAAAACAACTTGTAACAAGACCAAGTCACGCTCTTCTACCATACAAAGTTGTGAGATTAAATACTTGAAAGAGGAATAAAGACAGCAATCGCATGTAAACATATGAATTATACATTTTTTTTAGTTTACTTAATATTATTTTTATGTGACTATTGTGTATATTTTATATATTTATGTAATTATATCACACGTACATTTCATTAATTGACTGACAGATGTCACTGTTAGAGATATATTAATCGTTTTTACTAAGTTTAATTATTAATAATTTTACACACACAATTTTCAATTTTTCACTTTTTTCACTCAAATATTATAATTGTTTTATAAATATTTTACACTGAAAATTCACCGTTTTAAACATCAAATTACCACTTTTACATTTTAAGTTCATAATTTCATTCTTCAAATTCGTTCTTGTTAAAAAAATAATGAAAAACCTCTAGATAGAAACAAAAAAAATGAACTACCACCGTAGCAATGTTTGGGCTAAGTTTGACTGTACGCCATACATGTGGGCTCAGTAGTAGATGTTGGGGTTGTTTATTTTTATTACAGACATTAACTCGGTCTCAATAAAATAATTCTGCTATTATCCAACATCTATAAATGTCTTACCTTTATTTCATTGTAGGGTAAAGTTAGGTTCTATATATTATGGAAGCAAAATTTTTATTCCGTTGTAAGGGTAAGATTCAATATGAAATTTATTTTATTAAACATTAAAACACGTTCGACCATACTTTGGAATGATTTTATAAAACTTCGTTGAAAGCTCATATTAAATTCATGATATTGAATTTTGCGGAAATATTATTGTTATTCTTTACTTCTGGCATCAAGAAAAGAATAAATGTGATATTTTTTCACTTTTTTAAAGTGTTAATACACACTTAGGAGAGAAAAATACTTATTTAGAAAACGTACCGGGACTCGAACCCGCGCCTCCTGGAAACCGACCAGGTGTTAGAGCTGGTTCTACATAAGCATTTTTCTTTCCTAAGTGTGGATTAACACTTTAAAAATGTTAAAAAAGACCACATTTATTCTTTTTTTGATTCATTCGTTCAATTCTTCATACGTTTTCTAAATAAGTAACTGTGGTGTTCGCATGTTTTCTTAAGTCAAAATATTCTCAATAAATACCACGTAACAAAACCTCAACAAATTTTGATTGACGCTTCAGTAATTAAATATTGATGAATTTCTTTTGTATAAAAGAATGTCAAAGAGTATAGGTACTAAATGTGCGATTATGTTCTAATCCTTATTTTCTCACACTTTACAGAAGAAATAGATAATCACTTCATAATTCCTTTGTATATTTACGACTTTATAATAAAGCTAGCGACTCACTCGCGACTTCGCCTTCTAAATATATTGCCTTTAAATTGATAATATTATTAGAAATCTAAATTACCTTCGTGTTTTATAACATTATCAATTTAAAGGCAATATCCAGACATTAATAACTAAAGTTTCAGCCAATTCTATAATTAAATTATTTTCAAGCAATTTTTGGAACCAAATATTTTATATTGATATTACTTTTTTATTTACAAACGGACAAACAAAATAAATTTACTCATCTGTCTTCCATATTAAGACTGCGATCAGTTACATTTTTATTATATGTATTGAAAGATTATACATACGAGTATGTATTAAAACCGATCAGAAATATGCTATGAGTTAAATTATACGCTGTTAAAGTAAGTGTGAGAAGTGTAACAATGAATTCTCTTTATAGTTTTCTAAAAGATCCCGGCCTGTCTAGAACAATCATCAATTCATTTCATTTCGAACTAGGTGTCCAACGAGGAGCTCAGATAGTGGAGGTAAACGTTAAAATACATTTGAAGTGAGGAGGGGTCAGGGGTCTTTAAATGCAGACATTGGAGACAAGCGTTAATAACCTTTTAAAAAGATCCTTTTTAGGTATCTTTGGTGTCTCTCTTTAGGTCCCTTAAACCTACACTTGTGAGCTCGTCGTCATAAAAGAAAGTGAATCCATGGAAGACTAAGTAATTTCTTCTCTTCTTATACAATATTTTTATACACATAATAGATATTGTATAATTAAATAAAAATAATATGCTGAGAACTACTACTTCAACTTCACAATAAGGTTGATTGTGATTGAACTTCAACTTGGTAGTAAAATTGTTATTGCCTTGTCTTGAGCTTTTAAATTATTGCATGACAGTTCTTTGCAAACTTTAGAAAAGTTGTTGACAATTTGTAGAATTGTAGTCAAACTATTTCTTTTTAATATTTCCTTAAATAAAAGCGTACTTTATTAACTGGCGGTCCACGTGCAACTTCGCCCGCTTGAACTATCCGAATATTTATTTAATATTTTTTAATTGTATTTTAGGAAAATTGATTGATCGTTTTAGTATGGTTATCTATCTATGCACTTAAAAAAACATAATTCTTCAAATCTTTAGGGATTTTGTTTGATTTTGCTCGCAAAAAAAATCGTATTTAATAAAGAAATATTTAATTATTTACAAAATCTATCTTGGTAGACGGTAGATTTGCACGCACGGTAAAAGCGGGTTTTATTGTATAAATCCCGATGCCGTGGGAATTTCCAGTTTACAAATATATATTCTTATGACAGACATACACTTCAATATTATTTATAAGGACCTATACATAAATAATAGATCGGTCAATGGTTTTAGGGTTCATTGGTTCATCATACATACAGTATGGTTGTTACCATTAGAATGGTATATGTTTGTAAAAATAAGAAAAATATGCTATACAAAAAATATCAAGTAAAAACGGCCAAGTGCGAGTCGATAAAGCCGAGAGTTCGGTACCAATTTCAGTATTGTAGGTCAACGGGAAGTACAATTTATAAAAGTAAATTTAAGTACACGTATGGATTCATTCTTTCTTCTTGCCAAATTTGATGATTGTTAATCTACGGAAAATAACTTATAAGTTTTTATTATTTATTGCGAATATGGTTAACAAACTTATGTATACATTCATTTTATATTAAATTAACTACAAATATAAATTTGTAATATTTTTTCTATGAGTACCTATAATTTTTCACTTTTTGGATTTTTTCCATAGGTTTTTCTATAGGTTTTTTCTATAGGATTGCGTTGATATTAAAATTGGTTTGATTTTTTCTGTGCTGCCGTGTGTGTGTGTGATGAAGTGATCTTAATTTCAACTTGAAACCTAAACGTGATCTTGAGATAAATGGTCTAGTCAAACAGAGACAGACGGACCACAAAGAGATCCTATTTTTGGTTCCGTTTTTAATTTTTAAAGTACAGAGCTAAAAAGGATTATAAACTCATTATTACTATTATTATATAATAATACATCAATAGTAATAGTTGACTGTGTATTCAGTATAAAAAATATATATTAATAAGTATTACCAGAACAGTTACTAACACCTAACAAAATTTATATTAACATATAAAATTAATATCTGTGATATGAAACAATACAGTAATAAAATTTACAAACAAGGGTAGAAATGCAGATGTACGAGTGAGTGCAGGTACGGGGGCACCGACCGTCTCGACGCGCGTCGCTCGATACTACGACCCACTTCCGAAATTACCGCTTGAATTCGACCGGAACTTTACTTTTTCCTTCCTACAGCCTACTATTGATCAACTTAAAATATTTTTTCTTTTTTAAAAGATAAACGTTATCCGCTTTCTGCCGAATTTTTGAGGCATTGCATGTTGATTGGCGGATCTCATCGCCGCGCTTTGTTTTGGTAGCAGAGCGAGAAAAGAAAATATTAATAAGTAATGATTCATTTCTCCGAGTGGGAATCGAACCCACAAGCGTCGCGTTCATAGATACACGTTTGTGCTCCCCTACTGCACGACGGCTTCTAGTAGTAAAATTATGAACAAATAAATTAATTTATACGGCTTCTAGTAGTAAAATTATGAACAAATAAATTAATTTATACGGCTTCTAGTAGTAAAATTATGAACAAATAAATTAATTTATACGGCTTCTAGTAGTAAGATTATGAACAAATAAATTTATTTATTTGTTCGATAAGAAGACTGAATAAGTTCATATCGTGAGGAATCGGACCCACTTGTGACCCACAGTGCACTAGAATCCATGAAATGCTAAGTAGTTCGTGTTCTTCTCTTTAATTTTTGAGCAAAAGGAATCGGCTAACACATTAGTGTCAATAATTTATAAAATCTTTAAAAAAGTACAGTGCAACATCCAATATATTAATATGTAACCCATTAATTGTAGGAACTATCTTTTGTAACTATATTATATTATGTAGTTAATATATTAACAACACAACATAGTTAATTTAATTAAATGACCTACTTACTGTACAAAAAATAACCTAATATATTTTGGACGTATAATATTTTTGTAGGGCTCACTACAATAGATAACATATTAAGTTGAATCCTCAAGCACCGCTTCACAAATTTATTTGGTATTTGGTAAAATTTATATGTGAATATATTCTTTCTCTGATTTGATTTCTCCGGACTCAAGGTTAATTTAATTAAGTGCAGTCCTTCGGTTTATTCTTAAGTTTATTAAGATAAACATTTTGAAAGAGATTTTGGTATTATTATAAACTATTTTATAATTCTTAATAATATATTTATTATACTAAATAACAAAATAAAAACGATCGTTTACGATCAAAGAAAAAAAAAATAAAAAAAAGCTATCTGTTTCGATCATAATTAAATTTAAATAAAATCTTTGTTTCTTTTTATTATAATGTAGACATTATTATACTTTAATTTACTAAAATGAACAGAATAAACAAAAGAATATATAAAACATATTTTTCAAAGTAATACGGCTAATGACGGACACATATTGAGAAAAAAATATACTATTGAAACTATGTAAAAGGCTTATTACTATCTAAGAGTTTTATGAAAATAAACGAAAATATAATAACTCACCATAAAAAGATTGTAATATATTTCTGAAACATGGACTACTGCAAAGTTACAGTAAAGAAAATAGTTTTATATAAGTATATAATACTTTTGAAATTACTTTTTAAGTTTTTGTATCTATAAAACTGATTTCTAGAGAAAATTACTCACACATGTTTTACTGTACATAAAGAACATCTTTGTAGTTTTTAAAAAAAAATAAAATCAAATTTAAATCAGCTTCTCGCTGTATCCCGCGCACAGCAGGGTAGACAGAGGGAACCTAGTATTAATACACACCGTTCCCCATTTTCCGCCGAATTCTGGAGTCATAGTGTGTTGTGTGTGTGTGTGAGTGGTGGAACTCAACGCCGCGCTTTGCCTCGACACCATTATAAGATAATATTTAAAAAACGGATTAAGTGTGAACTGGTATTTTAGGATTGTAGGACAACGAGAAATACAACTTATAAAAGTTGACAAACTTTAGTTTGCAGGCATATGTACTCATTTTGTAAGAAATGAACAACAGACAAAAGTTAATAATGGTTTATTTATAATGAATACTATAAATTTCACTTTTCAGATTTTTCCTTTTACTTGTATTGTAAGTTTTCACTTCATGCCAAATTTCGTAACTACAGATCAACGGGAAATACCCCAGAGATGTTTAATACGTAGCGGATTTCATACAAAATGCAACAGGAACGATGCATAAATGCTCTTATCTTTTGATTGCATTGACGTAGATGATTTTTTTCGTACTTTAAAATACTTTAGATTTTAATTTTAATATTGATTGCACCTTAATTACTCCACGTGCTTTTGACAGACGGACAACTAAGTGATCTTATGAGGGTTCAAGGGTGATTTTTACCTTTTAAAGTACGGAATAAGATACGACTTAGTGGTGGATTTGCAACGTACTCGTATATGTATACGTATACATATTAGGGTTCGCAATCGCGAGATCCCGGGATCAAAAATCGAATATCGGACCAAATATAGGTCTTTAAAATCCCGGTTTTAATTTTACAAGAAACCGGGATTTTCGATATTTTCGGATTTTAGAAAGTTAAAAGTTAGTTATTCGAATTAAAACATGCCTGCTATTAAATTCAGGCTTATTTAAGATATACAATGGTACATAACATACATCGGCAAAAGTAAACGATGAGTTTTCCTCAAAATTTGGAATTTTACGATATTAACCGAGTTTGACCGACCAACGAACGTACGAATACCGTATTTTTCATTGCATGTCGTTGTTGCAAGCTTTTCTTTCACATCGATGTTCCAGGTGTCATTATTGTTTTTCGTTAATATTGATTAATATGATATATATGTTATAACAAACTTCACGCTTTGTCCCTAGCGGGGTAGTCAGAACGGAGCGTCTCTACATACCTCTTTCGCCTCGTCCATTGTCATGAATCTCTTTATACATGCCTTTCGGGGGGTCCTTATACTTTTTACGTGACCCTCCTCCAGTATCTTTGATACTGTTTTCGAAGGTCAACCGAGATCTCCTCCTATCTCTTTTACCGCTCATTTTTCCATCATAAATCTTTTTTGCCATTCTTTCATCACTCATTCGTTCGACGCGCCCGAACCAGCTGAGCACTTTCTTCTTAATTCTCACCGTGACATCCTCGCTAGTACCTGCCATTCTGTGTACCTCTTCATTGCGGATTCGATCAGCTAAGCTGACTCCGCATATCCTACGAAGAGATCGCATCTCCACGGCATTCATCTTTCTTTAATTCTTCTTCTGTAATACCCACGTTTCGCTGCTTCGTCGTATCACAAAGTCGGTCGGCATTGTGTACGGCCAAACGCGCAGTTGTGCTGACGTTTCGCCATCTCATCAATGCAACTAAGACTCCGTTAACCTTGTTACCGGCAGCAATACGCCTTTCCACATCCATCTCGTATCTTCCATCTCTACTGAACATACTTCCCAAGTATACCACTTCATTCACTTGTTCTAATATCCTTCCTCCGTCCTTTCTTCATCTCTTTCAAAAATCAGAACCTTTGTCTTATTCGCATTGAGGCGTAGACCATTATATTCACACCCATCTTTCAGAGTGGTGACCAATGCCTGCAACTCGCATTCTAATGATGCAATAAGCACTGCATCATCTGCGTACAACAGGCAATTCACATTCAGGTCACCTACTTTCACTCCCATTTCACTTTGCTTCACTCCTTGGAGACAGCTATCCAAATACAAATTGAACAACCAAGCTGACATGGCACAACCTCGTTTAACACCCGATCGGATGTCAAACCAGGGCGACATGCCAGCTCCTACTCGCACGCAGGCTGGGTGATCTCTGTAAAGAGATCCGTTCACATTGTACCGTAATTCCCATAATTTCGCTCTGTCAAACACCTTTTCCAAGTCCACAAAAGCACAGAAAACTTTTTGGTTAACGGCCAAAAATTTTTCCGTGATCATACAGAGGGAAAAGATCTGATCCATACACCCTCTTCCAGGTCTAAAGGCTCCTTGGGCGTCCCACAACAACCTTTCAGATCTGTCTTGCATTCTTCTCGCTAAAACTTTAGTATAAACTTTACTATCTAAGCTAATCTGATAGCCCTATGGCTTGTGCAGTCTATCTGTGAACCTTTGCCTTTGTACAAAGGCACGATGACCGCATCTCGCCAATTGTCTGGGACCTCCCCTGATTTCCAGCATAAATTGCACAAAAACCAGAACAAGTCTAAGACGCGTAGCCCACCATATTTGATCATCTCGGCAGTAACTCCATCTGCTCCCGCTGACTTACCACATTTACAAGACTTAGTATTGCACTTTCAACTTCTTTTACACTGATTTCGCCATCAGCTACATCAAGACTCAGCGTTTCGCTGCTACTTGAAACTGAGGCGTTGTCACATTCATACATCTCCTTGCAAAATTCGCTGCAAAAACGCTGTAAGATATATGTTGTTAAATAATAAGCCTATAAGATATTTTTCGTAGCAAATTATTATATATTTTTTTTATAGTAAATTTGATAAATATTATTACTAAAGTGATTTATTATTAAACTGTTTATTATAATTAAAAATTGTTTTATTTAGTAAATATAATTTAATTTACCACTTCCCTAAAAATACTTAACTTAACTCTAAAAATAAGAAGAGGCTTGAAAAATTACTAATTTTGGTAAAAAAACTAAAATATCGAAAATATCGAAAAAACCGGGATCCCGGGATATTTCTGAAGTCGATATCGAAAATCCCGGTTTTGCTTGAATGGTCCGATATTGCGACCCCTAATACATATACATAACTGACACAGCGGACTGCAGTTAAAAACATATTACATATTTGACATTAACTGTCAAAAATGGTTAAAACTGTAATCCATCTACCTACTTATCTATATATAAAAATAAAAAATTAAATTAGCTTCATGCTGTATCCCGCACACACAGCAGGGTAGGCAGAGTGAACCTAGTGTTAAGACAGTCCGTTCCCCACTTTCTGCCGAATTCTGGAGGCATTGCGTGTCGAGTGGCAGAACTCAACGCCGCACTTAACCTCGACACCAGAGCGAAGAAATGAAAATATAAATTTAAGTAAATATTTCATCTCCTCGAGTGGGGATCGAACCCACAACCAGTCGGTTTTGCAGGTTTAAGTTTTTAAGCGGCACAAAATTTAGGTTTTTTTATATGAAATATATATTATCTATATATATTTCATATAAAAAAACCTAATTTTTTATCTATTCTATAATCGTAAGAACACCAGTAATTACCTCTACATACCTTTCTGACATTAATAATAATTGCATTATAAATGTATAATCTTTTTATCCAATTGTATGTATTAAATTACAAATATAATATGTATTATCATCAAACTAATATTACTAAGTTGGTACGTAAATCCGTGCTCATTATGCAAAATATTAAATATCACTTTTTACTGTTTTTACGTTCTGGATCTATTGGAAGTACCAAAAAATCTAAAACTTCAGTCTAACGCTTCATTAACCATCCACAAAATGCACCGGCAGCATCTCGTGTGAAATTCAATCTTCAAATTCACCTGAATATCAATCGTTTTGCCGCTTGCGGTAGTTATTTTACAGGAAACTATGTGTTATAATGTTGAAAAAAATAAGCTTTAATTTGATATATATTTCACTTAAAAAATGAGTGCAAATTATTAACATTAAGTGACCTCTTTACACCTGACAACTCTAGAGTTGCGACACACTGAGATGTGGCAGCACTGTTTTTCAATTCCTTATGTGACCTTTCAAATGGTGTGGGATTCTCATAAAAAACACATGAGTGCAATTTTTCAACAAAAACGCATTACCATAAATTTAGTTAACGGTAATTGCTGCACGATTTCTCTAAGTAACCTCGGTATAATCTATTCTACTTTCATGTATTCATGTATTAAAAATAGAAGACTGACGGATTTATGCACTAGGATGTTAGGCCATAAATATAAATGCGAAAGTAGCTTTGTATGTTTGATACACATACACGGCTAAACTCAAACCGGGCGAATCCGCGTGCATAGCGTTAGTATGTTATGAATGGATCCATATTATTTAAATTATATGAATAATACTATTTCTCCTGGGAAAATATATTACCATTAATTAAATATTAGATACAAAAATATGCTTTAAGTGAAGTTAAGGCTTACAATTTTAAATTTCCTGGGCAAATAAAAATTGTCAGTGGTATTAAACAAAAAATTAATTGTCAAATTCGGTTACTCTTACTCTATTTGTTGTATTTCTAATAATACTAGTTTAAATTTTATGCTTCGAAAATTTTAAAAATAACAGATGATTATTTGTTTTTTATGTCAATTCAAATTAAGCATGAAATAAAAATTTTCTTTCATAAAAGTCAGTTCAAACGTCGGACAACCAATTTTTTTCCTTCTCATAAATAAGACTAGACTAATTAAATCTAATATATTTGATATTCCCATAATTTTATATTCACAATGAACTGTCTGATCCTGATGGATCAGACATAATTGATCTAGTAACAAATAAATATCGAAATAATTTAATTCGTTACTTTTTGCCTTTCCAAGAACATTGTCTTTTGACCTGACCGGGTATAACTTAAATGTTAACATACATAAACAAATGATAGAGAATATGAATTTAAAGGACACAACATTGTAATAAAAATATATTTACACGGGAAGTACCCTATAGGTTTTGAATACACGGTGAATTTTGTAATTTTAATCTTTTGGGATTTTATTTGATTTTGCTCGCAAAAATTATCATATTCAGGCATATGTTATGTACACCAAAATTTACTTAATACGGCAATCGCAAGAAAACTTAATGTATATTACGATTGTCAAGGCAATTTGTTTACATTTAAATAGATCATATAATAAATCAGTTATTAATAATAAGAAAATAATTAATAACTGATTTATTACATGATTCTGACAACTTCTTACAGTAAAAGAACTGAGTTGCGACTCTTGTGTTTTTTAACCTGTTTTAATGGCATAGAAATATACTGTATGAAATATACAGAATAACTTCGAGTAGGTCGATAAGCAAATTGGAACAAGTGATAAACAACATCATTTCCAACTATTTTACCCATATATCACTATCTGGAATATTACGGTTTTCGAGATATTGGCCATTAAAAGTTTTTTTTTCAAATAGATACCATATTCGTCAAACAGAATGTTTGAGGATAACATTTTTTTACTTTTTCTTATCTGATACTTCGAATACGTACTACTAATTTACTGATAATTTCTATTAATTTATTTCGTCTTTCAACAGTGGTGTAGATGGTGATATAATAGAGAAAATATAATCCTATATTAAAGTAGTGTAATATTGGCATTGTGAAGTCTATTAGCTCTCTCAACGTAATAGCCACTAAGGGGACAACCATCGACCTAACCTAGTATTCGGTGAAATTAATTACTCTGTTCAAACCTCTGACGCAAGGTTGAACCTGTGTGAAGATCTCAATAGCTTTATATACTCGTATGTTCTTTAAATAGCACTATATTTTTATATAATTAACTTTCTTATCCTTATTTTATCTTTGTTGTTAAGATTATAAGATGGTAAAATCTGACTTTTAGTTTCGCGATCACGAAATATTAAAGCATAATAAACGTGTACTTAATAAAAGAAAAACCGGACAAGCGCGAGTCTAGGTTTCCGTTCGAAAATTGGAGATCTTGAGCTTTTTCTGAAATTCAAGCTTAGCTTTTCATTTGACCCGTTTATGGCCGTTATTTTAGGATTTAACCACAAACGTATAGTTTTCAATTTTTTCGTGAACTAGTACTACATGTGTGATGCCATTTATATTTTTTGCCTGATGCCATATATGTACATATATTTTTAAGTAAATATAAAAATACGACTTTTTATGGAATTAAGAGATTGTAGAACTAAGTATATGGTTTGAATTTAACTCGACATCTCCAAGTTTCTTAGATAAAGGCTCTTGACAGACGGACTGTCAACAAAGTGGGTTCCTTTTTTCTTTAAAAGGTACGGAGCCCTAAAAATTAAAATTAGTGTGAATATTTTAAACATTTTTAATAGTAATTATCCTTTATTGTTAATTTTTTTTTTTAAAAACGGGGTTTCGTATCAATTTCAAAAGTGTATGTCAACAGCAAGAACAATTTATAAAAGTTGATAAAACTAATTTTATTATTCATTCATTTTATATGAAATGAACTACTATTATAAGTTTATAATAATAATTCTTTTAGAACGGAAGTTTCTTAATAGGAACTGAGTATCTTAACACTGGGTCTTAACTCACTATCACTGCCTACCCTTCTATGTGCGGGATACGGCGTGAAACTAAATGAAATTGGACTTTACTACCAAAAATTTATAAATATTGATGGATAACAACTGAGATAATTTTAAATACTATGTTAAAAATAACTTATTCAAGATAGAAAGTTATTGTGTAAAATATTAATTGTAATAAATAGTCAAACATATGATATGCCTTTGAAAGCGGGGAATTTACATTGTAACATTATAATTTCTGAATATCCTCGGCATAATATCAGACCAAGAGCGGATTAGCAGTTAAGCGTTAGTTGATACATTTACAAATGCAAATATCAATCGTAGATAAACGTATAGTAATAAATTGCTTAGTTTATATTTACCATTTCTTTAAATAACTATTTATCTACACGTTATCTATGTACAAGATGAAAAAATATACATCAAGTGTTCATCATCATACTGTTACTATAAATGTTAAAATAGACTGTTAAGGTTATACTTTAAAACTGGTCAAATATAACGAATTTTGTAAATTTTATATCTATACAGTTCTATTTTATGTATTATTTTATTATATTTTGTATATTAAAAAATATGAGCCGCGAACAATACAAGCTCTTCATACAAACTCAATATTTCTCTTAGAGAAAACAATGCCAATATTTCCAACAAAGAACAAAAAGCGTTGCGGATTTTTATTTATATTAATACTTCAATATTTTATACGGAATAGTTATTTGTGCAAAAGACCTACATATATATTATGCTATAAATTCATAAGAAATACGGGTACATATTAGTATTATAGTTATTATTTTTTAAATATTTAGAAAGATTAGATTATACAGTCGTTGAGGCCGGTCGTGGCGCAGCGGCACGAGGTGTGACTGTAAAACCGACTGGTTCTGGGTTCGATTCCCACTCGAGGAGATGAAATATTTACTTAAATTTATATTTCCATTTCTTCGCTCTGGTGTCGAGGTTAAGCGCGGCGTTGAGTTCTGCCACTCAACACGCAATGCCTCCAGAATTCGGCAGAAAGTGGGGAACGGAGTGTCTTAACACTAGGTTCCCTCTGCCTACCCTGCTGTGTGCGGGATACAGCGTGAAGCTAATAATTAGATTATACAAGTTTGTAAATAAAAATTGCAGTTTTGATTGAGCCTCATTTAATCATAATTAGTAGATGTCATCTAATAGCTATAGCTAACAATAATCTAGCTGATCAAAAATATACACTATGAAAGTAAGCAATACACAAACTTTATTAATACTCTTTCGTCTGCGTGAGAAGGTACATTACAAACTAACTTTTTTATTTATGAACCTTGTGAATGCTAAATGTTAAGGAATGATTAGCAATATAAAATATTAAAAATAAATTTAAATTTAGTTAAGTCGTTTGTGAAATTAAAGTGCATAAACGTGCAGACCATCGGGCAAAAAGTAAATATACATATTTTGGTACTTCTTTTATACATTACATTTATAACAAATAGCCTCCAAGTTTGAGAAATATAAATGTTATTTATGTAAACAATTTCTAATAATTTAGCGAGTTTATTCCTTTTTTTTATTTAAAATCTGATAACTCTACAGATATATGGTCCGTAACCTTTTTTCCATAACATTTCATCTTTTAACATTTTAGCCTTAGAGCTTTAGATTAAACGTTGGCTGTAGTTTTTCTATATGTCTTAATTTTAAAAATGTATATAAAAAAAATACGTATACATATTTGTAAACTGTAATAAATTAAGCCTAGTCTTATAAGGATTGAGGTACTTGTTACTAGAATGAGGTCAGTATCTCTATGACTGCTTTGTTCGTTGCGTGTCGGATACTTTTAAATAAATATGATTTTATCAATTACTTAAATTTCACTAAAATAATGTTTAGTTTCGGTATTTGTATTCTCTTGTTCTTTATTAATAGATACTTTCCTTTTTAGGGTTCTGTATCATTTAAGAAAAAAAAAATAAACCCTTATAAGATCACTTTATTCCGGTCTGTCTATCTGTCTGTCTGTCAAGAGCGTTTATCTCAAGAATGCTTGGAGATATCAAGTTGAAATTCAACACACAACACAACATATACCTCTATCTACGGCTTCATGATTTCCTAAATAAGAACGTATATCTACATTTACTTTAAAAAAAGACGCGTATTTAGACACTGTAAAATGACTCAAACTGTACTGTACTTCTGGTTAGCCTAGAATTATGAAATTTGGTAGCTAGCATTTACAGGTAGTACTAGTTTAGGAAAAATCCGGAAACTAAGTATTTGTAGTTAAATCCCAAAAATAATAGCATTAAAAGGGGGGCAAAATTTGGTACTAAAGCTGCTAGTTCAAATGAGGTATCAGATGATAGGGCTCTGGACAAGCTAAGCCTAAATTTCAGAAAAAACTCGAGACCTTCTATTTTTTTACGGAACCCTCGAAGAGCGAGCCTGACTCGCGCTTGTCCGATTTTTTTCTTAAGATCTCGCTTTTCTTTTGTAGTTATATAATTTTTATTGCTAAACTTAATTGTTATTTGTTCTTTGTTCTTTGTTCCTTTATTACAGCCACATCCTTCTTTCGTTAATGAGAGAAAAGTAGGGAAGAATTATCTTAACACTAAATTCTCTCTGTCTACCATAAAATGAGTAAGATTCGTAAATACATATGTAAACAACGACATTAAAGAAACTAATCTTGGTACCACAACCAGTTGCGTTTACAGTCACACTTTGTACCCCTGCACCACGATTGTTAAACGATTTTCGAATTACGAATAGGAGCTATTATCCTTTGAAAATTCGAGTCGGATATCCGTTTAGTTTTCGATAGAGCACTTTTGAATTTTTAGCAACAAAAGCGCAAAAAAATTATAATTGTTCTAAATTTTAATTCTTAATATCCCAATGTATCTATGTGATTTAAACAAAATATAAGCCATTTCTACATTTTGTATATTTACATTTCATACTTTCAAATATTTTTAGCGTTCACTACAAATATATTAGCTCATAAAAGTGACAAAAAGCACCCTGCGTTACAGATTGTAAAATGTCAAAACGTTCCAACGTTTAAATACGTTCTTCTTGAAGATTTTATTTTTAAAAATATGATTTCTAGAAAGTATTTTGGCATCTATCTTTATGGCGCATCTATCCCGGTTTTACCCTATAGTTATATCATCATTTCCTCATTTATTATTAACGTTAATTCCATATAAGCCTGCAGGGAATATTTAAATTATCAAAATATGCAATATACGCATATTTACTGACTGAATTTGCATAATGAACTAACGTAAATTCTATAAAATATTTATAGCAACATACGTGGCATGTAGCTTGCATGCTCACGTACTAAGTACCTACCTCTACCTCTCGACGTACCTCTCAATGCAATGAAAGAGCCACGTCTAGACTTCGCAGCAAATTACCTAAATATAAGAACATTTATATATTGAATCTACGATATTCATACATCGAGGCCAGTCGTGGCGCACAGGCTTATGCGTGTGTAAGGAAATGAATTTCGCTCTGGTGTCAAAGCAAAGTGCGGCGTTGAGTTCCACCACTAAACAAGCAAAGCCTTCAGAATTCGGCGGAAAATGTCTTAAAACTAAGCTGCCTCTGCCTACCCTGCACAAACGGGATACAGCGTGAAGCATTAAATACATATATTGGCCATGTCTATCATTGTCCTCGCCATTTTTCTGTTGTTGTTATAGCTGAAATATTCAATAACTATATATGAACTTTTTGTAAATTAATTAAGCTCGTTTGAATCTCATTCCATGTCACTCGAGACATAAATTACTTAAAGTTAATTAAATCAACGTGAAACTTGGAAGTTTAATAAAGGTTATAAGAACACACTTCACCTGATAAACTTAAAATCATGTAAGTGTACATATCAATTTATATTTAATAAAATTGAGCACATATTTGGGCAATTTATACATAAGTACTATTTATTATTTGTGAGTGGAAGTTATTATTTATACGATATTCATCGTTACTTTTATTAAAAGTAATTACAAAATACAATTTTTTATTTTTGTACTATTCTATCTAGAAATGTGTGAAATATTATATTTTATTTTCACGCTGTATAGTCAAAGACAACTTGGTAACATAGTGTTAAAACACTCCGTTCCACCTGCCATTGCCATTCCTCACTGTTCAGTTCTGGAGGCATTGCGTGTTGAGTGGCGCAATACAACGCCGCACTTCGCCTCAGTACCCAAAGCGAGGAATCGAATCGCTAACCAAAAAAAATACGGAAATGGCGCATTAGCAAAAATGTTTTATTATAATGGGCAGTTCTAGTTACCAAATAAAAATTATTGAAAATCGCGTTCATCATGACCGATGCAGAGACACAACTTGTGATAGCTGTGGGTCTCCACAAGGAGGGACCCTTTTTATTTCCCAACTTTGGTAAAATAAAACGCGTTGAATTCTGCCAATCGATGAGCAATCGATTGTCGGTTGTCTTTAACAGCTATTAACTTTAGCAGCTAGAAAGAAGCGCAAAGCTGATAACAGTATTACAATCGCCTGAAAAATCTAATATGGTATCGAAGAGAACAGAAAATTAGCACCTTGACATTTTTTTTGCCTGATTAGCATTAGTACAAAAGTCGTAAGATGAGGAAAGAGACCCGCAGTGCGCTTCCGCAAATAACACATTTTCTTAAGCTGGAAGTCTCTCTATTTGTTAAAGGCGACATAACGTGGGTTTGGCAGTATAATTTCAACAATAACAGGATAGTAAATGAAATGGAATGTTTCATTCGGTCTACGCAAATAAAATTGCGGGCAACTATTAAAACATTAGTCAAATCTTTCACTTAAAATGTTTTTAGCTTTACAATATAGAGCAGGGTATGCAGAGGTAACCTAGTTTTATGACACTAGGTTCCCTCTAGGTTATGACACTCAGTAACATTAAAACACTTCCGTTTTCCACTTTCCGCCGAATTCTGCAGGCAATGTGTGTTAGTAGCGGCACTCAACGTGGCGCTTTGCTTCCTTACCAGACCAAGGAAAATTAAAATATTAAAAATTTAATTTCCTCGAGTGGGAATTGAACCTACAATGACTGGCCTAAATTAAATAATTCACGTTATTTTTTTTAACTAATATTTATGACAAAATAACATATGTAGGTTGCTTAATATTTCTAACAATCTTTGGACAAAATATGTATGCTTACTACAAAAAACAGAAAACGAAATGACACTCTTAATACAAATTTCAAATTATGTACTATATTATAATCGAAATAAGTTAGGGATAAAAAAGAAGCTAAAAAAAATACTATAATCTTACAGACTATGATAGCACTCACACGTGTAACCGTAGCTTGAATCAAGGTACGTAATACAGATCTAAATATTCTCTGGTGGTATTATGTGTAGATTGAACTTTAATAGAATGTGGTTATCTAGACGTCGTGGCGTATCTAGACGTTGAATATTCTTAATATTGTTTTCTTTCTTAAGACCAAAGATATATTATTTTTTTGTAAATAAATAAATACTCATTATAAGTAATATATAATTAATATTCTGATATTTCATAATTTAAATATTCGTAAATTAAAATTATAATATTTATTTAAATTTATAATTTCATTTGTTCGCTCTGGTGTCGAGGCAAAGCGTGGCGTTGAGTTCCGCCACCTGCAACGCAACGCAATGCCTTCATAATTCGATAGTGTCTTGACACTAGGACCCTCTGCCTTGCCTGCGGTATACAGCCTGAAGCCGATTTTTAAAATTATAAGCTTCATTGTATATGTATTAACAAAACAAATTATTGTAGGATATATTATTCCATAAAAAACATAAATGTGAAATGAGAGCCCAGCAAAATGTCAAGTAATGCGTCGTTCTCGACTTCACCTACAAAAGAATGAGAGTTCTATATTGCCACCGAGTATGGGCGTAGGAATGGAGGGGCCTATACCATACCCACCACAGATTAGGCATGTTTCTTATTTTTGAGATGGGCATCCCTGAAATTTAACTACCAATAAATCTGCCCCGAAAAATTAAAGGTTTTCCTTTAGAAAAAGCTCCAGATACACTGTGTTCATTCGGGATAAAATTAAAGTTCAAATTCTACGTACAGGTTTTATTATATTTGCAAATTAGTGTACTTCTAGCTTGTACTGGACTATTAAATTGATATTTGATTCAGTGGTAAAAATAGCCAAGCGAAATTTAGAGCCTTGAAATGGTTTGTAAAATGGAACACTGCGTGTTCCTAGCTTTTTACTTGGCTTGCCGCGCTGGCTGGTCTTGATGTCTTATGGTCATGGATCTAATGAGGATATTTTCTGTAAAACGATGAAACGTTTGAGAATTACTAAATACAACGATCACTTTAATTATTATTATATATGTATATAGGTAAACACATTAAGCTACCGTCTAGGATACTAATATTATTCTTCCATCCACGCAACAAGAATTTATAATACGTACATATTTCGTAAGAATTTCCGTAAGAAATTTATATTTTTTTATACATGACAAAATATTTTGTTACATTTTTTTATTTATTACCATATAACAATTTAATGTATTACTAGATAGTTTTAGATTACTATCTAAATAAGTAGTAATGTACATTTAATTGTTTTCATATTAAAATAAAATTAAACTATTTATCTCGATAAAATTAATAACACCGTCTACTTTTAAAACAGAAGTGCATCTTTTGCTTAAAGGAGATTATCCATATTTATTCTCCTTCAAAGGATTTAATTAAAACTATAAAAAAGTTATTTGAAAAAAGAGTAATTATATAATTGGCATAGATATAAAATACTAACTTTAAAACTAGTGCTAGGAGATCTTAAGATACAAATCATACAATAAATAATAAACAACCAGTAAATTAATAACTACGTGAAAAGAATGTGAAATATAACTTTATTCTTATTTAAATTGTATATATATTCATATATAGAAGAACATTTTAATTTACTTAGTAACAAAATTATATAAGCACATAGCTAATGTGATAACATTTTGTTGTATTATATTAAAAGCTTTTCAATTTTTACAAAGAGCGAACCTTATACCAAAAATTAGGCGCAGACAAGATACTATTATATTTGATGTAATTTCTTTTTGTATAGAAAACCTAAAATCGGAACTGTCACAAAGGACTTAGTTCGTCAATTGTACGCCCCTGTTCCATTGTACATCGCCATCTCTATACATCAATGGCCCAATTACATTCTGGACTATCAATTTCTACAGACCTTGTGTCACGATTTGAATTATAATAAGAGATGACGGATGAGGGTTTGGTGGGACCTCATTCTATAACATAATTACCTGATCTGTGTTAGGATTTCCTTTATGACACGGGTTTATACAGGCTTTTCGGATTCCTCTTAGACAATTTACATCAACTTAACCAGATAGACCAGACCAGACGAGAGCATAAATTTTCAATGACACAAAAAAATTACGTATGATATATGTACGTGTTAATTACTACAAATATCTTTATCTATACTTATAATAAAAATCGTAATGGAACGGTTTCTGTACATGGAAAATATATCAGAAAAAATGTTATTGGAACCCTTTATTAATGCAAAAGAACTCAAAACAATGTTTTTTTTAAATGTTTGTATGTGCGTTTGTTGACGCTAATCTCAGAATCGGTTTAATAAATTAAAATGCGGTTTTACTATTGGATTTTGGCAAGCTTCCGTAAACATTTGATGTTAGTTTTATTACAATCATAAATAAAAAAGTTATATCAATTTAAAGTACTTAGTTCGGCAAATTTTCTAATTGCTGTAATAGTTATTTTATACAACTGTTTTACTGAATTGGCTAAATCTTTAGCTTTCAATTTGTGGAGTTTACGAGGGAAAAACTGCGCTTACCGTGCACCTAAATACCGTAAATAATATTTTTTTTTTTTAAGAATAGCAATTTTTTTAAATGATCTTATGACGCCGTCGTGATGCAATAGCACAAGCGTATGACTTTAAACGCCACGGTTGCTGGTGTGGCGTGGCTCAGGGAAATAAATGATAAATAATTTATTAATATTTTTATTTCTACGTTTTGGTAACAAGGCAAAATTGACAATGAATACGCGATGCCTCGAAAATTTCACGGATTTGGGGAAAGCAGAGTCTTTACACTAGATTCCCTCTGCATACACTGCTTTATGCGAGATATTTGATATAGTGAAAAGCTGCAAAAAAACCTGTATTACTGTCTATCTATATCTATACATTTATACATATAAATAAATTCAAGGAGTCTGCCTGTGATATCAACATAACTGTGTTTTTTTAAGTGTATATATTTATTTACACGATACCAAAATAAACTATTTTAACATTTCTGTCTGTCTGCCTTTCTGTTTATCGAGGCTAACCTCCGGACCAATTGAACCTATTATTATGGGACTAACACTGTGGGGGATGTGGTGGAGCAACATAAAGAATGCAATAAAAAAGTTATATCAATTTGAAGTATGCTGTTCGACAATATTGCTACTTTCTAAATTCTTTTTTTTCAAACGTTATAATTAATTGGCTAAATCTTTAGTTTACAATGTTTTGTTGTTTGATATTTAAAATTATCATTTATATGATGGTAGAAAAAGCTCCGGATTTTTAAACAATTTTTAAGTGTTATTCCACATTTAGGAAAGAAAAATATTTTTTAGTAAACGTAAAAAAAATTAAACATAGCGGGCTTGAACCCGCACCTCTTGGACTGTTTCCAAAAGGCGCGGGTTTAAATGGCGCTATATTAAAATTTTTATACGTTTCCTAAAAAGTATTAAGCTCCAGATTGTATGATTATAAAATAGAATGAGATTTACTATTCTACAATGCTTGCAATTATTCAATGATAAATAGAGATTTGTGGAGTATTACATTATCTATGTTTTGCTGAATCGAAATTTATGTGGGAATAACTATGTTTGCAGTCTGCACGCAGTTACAGCTTACCTAATAATAATAATAATACGACAATTTATTAATAATAATAATAAGACTGTACGTACGTCTGTCAAAACCATATTACTTGAGATCGCGTTGAGGTTTCAAGCTGAAATTAACATTAGATATTCAGATTTACAGTGCCTTGGAGTACAGAAATTAAACTTCCAATACAACGTAGTCAAAAGATGTGCATTTATGTATCGTTTTTGTTTCATTTTGTATAAAGTACGAGAATACTTTTTGTAGACCTACTGTTATTAAATTTAGGACGAAGTAAGATCCTTATAATACAAATAAAGAAAAAAATAATATCACATTTCATAGAAAAAACTAATTACAAACTTATATTTTTAGTTAATTTCATACAAAATAAGTGTATATGCCCGCAATCTTAACGAAACTATTTTAACCAGATTAATTGCGTATATTTAAGATTATACATTTTTGGGAACCCGACGTTTCGAACACTTTGCAGTAGTCCGTGGTAGCTTTTCACAAGCGTGTGATCACGACGGTTGTGTGTTCGATTTCCACCAGAGGGAATGAATCACATAATTGTTTTATTTCCTTACTCTAGTAACAAACCAATGTGCGGCTCTGAGCTCCGACAATGACTATAAAAGTCCCATCCTATTTGCATAATATAGCACGAAGGTAAAAAAATGATTAAATATATAACTGAGAGCAATTTACATTTTAACCCAAAATGTTATTTTTTTTTGCTTTACGCTGTTTTGTAGGGTTTCTTCTATCATCTACAATAAATAAATAAATATAATCTTTCTATATATAATAATGACCTCTTTATTATAAAAAAATCATTAGCATTAACCCGATAAATTTAAAATAAAATTAAATATATTTAAACTGTTACTGTGGCTCAACTTTCAGAGATAAACATATACCGTCATGGACGTTTATTATAGATTTTTTAAAGTATAATATTCTTGTAAAGTATTAGTATCAGAGCACACCATGTAAGCGGTCAGGAAGCCCATTAGGACCAATCTTTCTTTTTAAAACAACGAATTTCCTGCTAAAAACCAAAAAAAATATTGTAATATATTGAATATGTGAGGGTTTTTCGGGTTGCTTACCAACAGTTGTAATTAATATGTCAGATAATAAATTGCTAGTCAAATGGAAAGGTATTTTAAAATATTAGTATATATATTGAGAATATTATAAATATGAGAAAAAAAGAGCCTATGTTCATCCTAAGATCCTGAAGTATCTCTATATGAAATTTTATAACAATCGGATCAGCGGTTTGGCCGTGATTGCGTCACTGACAAACAGACAGAGTTACATTCGAATTGATAATTTTACTATAATTGAATAATTTTATATAAGTGTGGATTAAACTTTTTTGGAAACCCGTCTTAATTTCGATTTAATACCTTCACGCGATCTCGAGATGAATGGTCTTGACAAACGGACAGACGGACAACAAACTGATCCTATAAGGGTTCCATTTGTACCTTTTGCGATACGGAACCCTAAAAAGTTAAACATAACCTAATTAGCATTTATATTAACTCTTAGAAAAACCAGCTGTAGGAATTAGAGTAAATAAGTTTAGGTTAAAGCATAATCATCCTTATAAATATTCAATGTTTTAATAAGTATTATAAAAAAAGTATCATTAATAATCAAAATATTTCCATTTTACGAGATTCATAAATAAATCAGCTTCACGCTGTATCCCGCACACAGCAGGTTAGGCAGATGGAACCTAGTGTTAAGACACTTCGTTCCCTGCTTTCCGCCGAGTTCAATATCTGGTAAATATATTAGTACCTGTATTTATTAAATATATTATTAGTAGGATTACATAGACACGACGCAAAGAGTAATAAAAACTAAGCATAGTAAGTTAGCCCATAGCACAGTAATTGCAATTAGCAGAAGTTTTCAGCCGTTATCTTTTATTATAGTTAGTTGGAAGTGGATTAGCTATAAATGCTACTTTTGATTTCATTCGAGATTTTTTTTATATAAATCTTATTATTTTTCAGCAAATTTGAAGGGGAAACAAATTTAATTACACATTCCTTTTCCTTATACATATCCTTTTCAAATCTGTTTTTTTAGTATAACGTACTATATATTTTTTTTATATTTATTATTCACAATACATATATATGTATGGCACATGTCTGGTACTCTCTATATATATATGTATCCTACGCATTGACGTTGAACATATTTGTTAAAATCGTTGAATACAATAGTAGTAATCAATTATTAATTAAAAAAATATATGCTTCTATCAACGACCTTAAGTTTCAACATTAAATCTTCGTTACCAAAAAGAGAGAAATGAACAGAATTTATTAAGACGCTCAAGAGTTCAAACGGGATGGATTTACGACCAGCAGGCATTTCAAGCTTCTAACAAACAGTTTCTGTCGTCAGACTATGTCACCCCGAAAGAAGTCGATGTGAAGTACTGGATGTGCTGATAGAGTAAATGATCAACATTAAATCAGCTTCACGCTGTATCCCGCACATAACAGGATAGGCAGAGGGAATCTAGCGATAAGACACTCCGTTCCTAACTTTCCGCCGAGTTCTGGAGGCATTACGTGTTGAGTGGCGGAACTCAGCCGCGCTTTGCCTCGACACCTCCAGCGAAGAAATGAGAATATAAATGTAAATAAATATTTCATAAAATAGAGATAATGATAGAGTAAATGATATAAACAAATATAGTTGAATTATTTTAACTTCATCTACGTCTTTAAATTCATGGATTAAGATGAGAGAAGCTAGTAATAAATGACTCTATTCTGTATTCATTGCAACAGCTTATTTATGCGAATGCGAACTGTGATTTATACTCTAAAACGTTGTTTTTCTTTTAAATACATGCGGACTGGTTTATTTAATATAAGAACTATATGCATGTTTTATATTAAATTTCGCAATATTTCACTGCTTAAAAATTTTTTTATGGGTCACTCTTGCAAATATCAGGTTAAGCAGAGGAAACCTAGTATTAAAACACTCTGTTCCCCCCTTCCATCGAATTTGCCAGAAATTGCATGTTAATTGCTGATAACAATTAATTCCCCCAAGCGCGAATCGAACCCACACCGTAGCGCTTATAATCGGACGCTACGCCACTGCGCCACGACGCCCTCAATAGACATCAACCTTATAATATATAATTTATATTATTATGAGATATTTTTTATAAATATTTTATATTATAAATAAATACGAGAGAAACTTCAATAAACAACACATTACCTCATAAGAGTAGGTAGGTGTTGCCAGCTGCGCCACAATGTCATTGGACAATAAATAGTCCCTCTATATATTATTTTTTACAAATTAAAACTAACGTATTTAGAACACGTACGGAAAAAAGTTTACCTATAAATGATGTATATATACATGTAGTATTTTTTCTTATATATTAGAGGCCAGCCGTGGCGCAATGGCACAAAGTGTGACTGTAAAACCGACTGGTTGTGGGTTCGATCCCCACTCGAGGAGATGAAATATTTACTTAAATTTCTTCGCTTTGGTGTCGAGGCAAAGCGCGGCGTTGAGTTCTACCACTCAACGCGCAATGCCTCCAGAATCCAGCAGAAAGTGGGGAACGGAGTTTCTTAACACTAGGTTCCCTCTGCCTACCCTGCTGTGTGCGGGATACAGCGTGAAGCTGATTACATTGATTAATTTACGTAAAAATTAACAATTAATTCAGGCGTTAAGGGCTCTATCTATGTTCACTCATGATTATCACAATCGTTGCTAAAATTGAGATAAAACACCGTGTCTATCTTATCTCTGTGCAACTAGGAATTAGGTAATGTCAACAATGTTCTTGAACTAAGCATATTATAATTACAAACATTATTTCATTTTGTCTTTTATTTCTACTACCTATCTAAATTGATAACGTTTGAAAATATTAATTTGAAACATAGCCAATGACGATTTATTTATAAATATATAGTTTGGAGGCATTGCGTTTTGAGTGGCAGAACTCAACGCCGAGCTTTGCCTCACCACCATAGCGAAGAAATATAAATATTTTTAAAAAATATAATTTTATAAATATTTAATTTCCTAGACTGGGAATCGAAGCCACAATATATCGTCTTTACAGTCACACGCTTGTGTCCCTGCGCCACGACTGGTCCAATGGCCTTTATCAATTATCTTATATTTGTGTTTAGATGACAACATAATAAACACGACGACATGGATAAATTAAGAATATATATTCTGTAATCCAGGTGAATAGAAAACGCGAGCCAGATTCCCTTTATAATACCGAATACGCCGCAAATCAATTATTGGATGCGTAATTACATATAGATGAATCTTTACCAATATATACCTTACCAATAAGCTGGAAGTTGTTATCTCACTAAGTACACAATATTTATATTTTTAAATGATTTATGCTTATAAAGGTCTTGTTGGCGCAGTGGAATAAAGTTCAATAGTTAACGCGATTATTGTGGGTTCGATCCCTGTTAGGCTAATTCAAATTATTTTAATTTCCCTGCTCATAATAATGAATTATTCTATTTCCTTAAGTAAGCTTTTGCTCTATTAACCTTTAGTTTTTCCTAGAAGGTTCTTACAAGTCAGCCTGAGGAGTCAGAAGTATAAGGAAAATTTATGACATGCTTATTGAAATGAAAATGAAAAAACCGGTCAAATGCAAGTTGGACTCGCATTACTAGGGCAACGGGAAATACATAAAAGTTGACAAACTTAAATTTGCCGCCATCTGGATTCATTTTGTATGAAATGAACTACTACTAAGTTTACTATCTCTACTAATAAATTTGTAATATTTTTTTTTCTCTATTTGTACTGCAATATTTTAATTCTGGCCAGGTTTCATAATTGTAGGTCCACGGGAAGTGCCCTACAAGTTTTGATTGCGCGGTGGAATTCATGTAAAATGGGGTAATAACGATGCATACACGCTTGTATCTTTTAATTGCGTTGATTCAGAAGCTTGATTTTTTCCTGTGCACCAAGAGATCGTGGTCTAGAACATTTAATTTCAGCTTGATACAAAACCTTGAGATAAATGGTCTTGTCAGATGGACAGACGGACAACTAAGTGATCCTATAAGGGTTCCGTTTTTTCGTTTTAAGGTGCGGGACCCTAAATCGAGATTTCTTTTTTTATATAAACTAATACACAAAGTTTAAAGATACGCTCTGATACACAAACAGCGGCATTGAGTTCTGTCACCCAACACGAAGTACTTCGAAAATTGGGGAACCCTTTTCTGGGAAAACTGCTTAAATAGAAACTTATAAAAACAGTTGTTACATAAATAAAACAATAAGAATATATAAGTTAATAAAAAACTAACTTCTGCCTACCCTGCTGTGTGCGGGAAACAGCGTGAAGCTGATTTTTTTAAAAAAACTAAAATTACATAATTTTAGTTTTTTATCTTTATTTGTCTTTATAAATATTTTTTTTATTAATATCTCTTATTTTTTCAATACAATATCTGTTTTCAATCAATCTACTTAGTAAATTATTATGATATTGAACTCGGATCAAATAATGGTTGAAGATCGGTAAGTGTCAATGAGTTGTCAGACCATTGTTCTCTTGGAAAATTGAATTTTCAGATATAAAGACGTCAACGGAAATAGATTTCCAGGAGATAATAGCAGATAAATGGTGGTACTCCGCGAAATACAAGATCTCTATTTATAAGGAAATAAAAGTATAATGTTATATTACGGAAAAAAAACATGTAGTATTTCAGATAGATCTATTTTAGAAATATAGTTACGATTTAATATTTATATACTTTATACATATTAAATGCCAATTCCAATAAACAAAAGAACGAGTCCCAAAATATGAACCTTATAGGTTGGGATCTCGGTGTATAAATCTGCATGTATCTGCTTTTTATCAATGAAACTTATTTTCAAGGATGATACATATATGATTTTTATGTGAATTCAGAGAGGAGGTTGTGGATTCGATTCCCACTCGAAGAAAATGAAATATTTTATGTTTTTATTTCTTCGCTTAGTACGGGCTTTACCCTGCTGTGTACGGGATACAGTGTGTGAAATAAAATAAAACAGTGAAATATACATAAATGTACATCTATAGTGTGCACGACTTACACATATGAAAAGTCCACCAAGAAAACTAAAATCTCATAGGAGCATAAACTGTCAATATTTAATAATTTTACATAGCTCTTCACTTAGAAACTTAGTTTAATAAAAAACATATTTATAACTCCACATTATATATTTATAACTTTATACTATATTTATAACTTCTTACTTTAAAAATATAAAAATATTTTGTAATTCTAAACTAATAAGTTTTTACACTTGCATTTTATCTGAAAATAATAAGGATTGTGCATGACTATGTTTTTTAAAATGAACATGAATTTTCCTTTTAAATCTTAACTGAGTAACGTTTGTCTAAAACGTTGTTTAATTTAATTTGAAGTAGGCGTTCGTTCTATTAATCTTAAATTCTTCTTAGAAAGTTCTTACAAGTCGCTTGAGAAAATCGCAAAACGGAAGTTTCAGAATATTATGGCATGCTTATTGAAGCGCAGACGATTTACATATACATATTTAGATACACTAAAACATGAGGCCAGTCGTGGCGCAGCGGCACGAGGTGTACTGACTGTAAAACCGACTGGTTGTGGGTTCGATCCCCACTCGAGGAGATGAAATATTTACTTAAATTTATATTTCCATTTCTTCGCTCTGGTGTCTAGGTTTAGCGTGGCGTTGAGTTCTGCTCAACACGCAATGGCTCCAGAATTCGGCAGAAAGTGGGGAACAGAGAGTCTTAACACTAGGTTCCCTCTGCCTACCCTGCTGTGTGCGGGATACAGCGTAAAGCTGAATAATAATAAAACATAAAATCTGATAAATTAAAAATCATTCGCTGAAGCTGGATTTTGTACATGTCTGTATATGTAATTTTCAACATATTTCAAATTCACATATTACTCTATAAGAAGAAAAACTGTTTCACCAAATGTATGTATATATAGATAATTCCTAGCTATGACTTACACGTTTTTGCGAACCCTACTGTGTATTTTTATTTCATAAAATTTTCAGGTAAGTAATTACTACTAATGGAAAACATTAGACTATTTGGTTAACCGCGTTATAAATGTGTTAGATCTACACTTTTAGACGTAATTTCGCAATACCCACTGTCAGACCTCTATCACAGGAATGACCTGCAAAATAATATTATATAAAATAATAAATATTTGTATAAAAATACAAAAGGTCCGCTTTGTTTTGTGTAAACTGACTTTTGTATTAAGTTCTACGTAACAATAATAGCTATTAAAAACACTTTTTTGTTAAATCTTTCCTTAACTTAAGCTATATAATTGTCTATTAAAATTGTTACCGTTCTTAAAATGAAATTAGCTAAAGGAAACAGATTACTTTTGTTTACTTTTCTATTTAAAACTAGGGAACGCCGCGCTGGTGAGAATTAATGAGCTATAGATGTCTCTAGAGAGCCTTGTATAAAAAATAATAATAATAAAACCAGTTATATAGAAATATGATGTTTTTTATTTCAATATTTGTATCGAATAATTTAGAATATTATTAACTACGCACAACGTTTAACGTTAATGTATCAAACTTCATCGATAATGTCACTCATGTCGTTTATTTCATGAAAAACCTTTTATTACTAGTACATAAAAACACAGTTTGTAAAGATAAAAACTGATTTGGAAGTAGAAATCCTGTATAAATTAAAATAATCAATTTTTATTAAAAAGTTCACTGTACGTGATTCTAAAGCTACAAAATAAGGAAACCAAAATATTTTTATTATCATAATAAATCTTATAATTTTGTTGAAATTTAGATACAACTACAACGTTTTTATCACACTTTTTCACCACATTCTATTAAAGTATTAATTGAAATAACATTTTCACTTCGACTTTTGTTTAAAATGTAATCAATGTAACAGTGGAAACAGCGCACCTCGATCAACATACTATAATTGATGAGTATAAATTGCTCCAGATTGCTATAGAATGCTCTCAGCTCTTTTCGAATCAATTATTTATTAAATAAAAGTTTTTCGATACATTTTTCATCAATTAATATTAAAGCATTTGTTTTCTAATACAAAAAAATTAAAACAAAAATCCCCTTCACGCTGTATTCCGCAAAAAGAGGCAGAGGGAACCTAGTGTTAAGACACTCCGTTTCCTACTTTCAAGTTCAGGAGGCATTGCGTGTTGAGTGACGGAACTCAACACCGCGCTTTGCCTCGATAATAGAGCGAAGAAATAAAATGTAAATAAATATTTTATTTCCTTGCATGGGGATCCAACCCACAACCAGTCGATTTTACAACATAACATGCTATAATTGATTGGTATAAATTGCTCCATATTGATATAGAACGCTCTCAGCTCTTCGAATCAATTATTTCTTAAATAAAAGTTTTTATTTATATCTTTCATCAATTAATAATAAAAGCATTTGTTTTCTAATAATTTTATTTATATATAAAAAAAATAAAGATAAAGAAACTGGCCCATTATACTTGCACAAATTAAATAGGTAACCAAGAACCTAAGATTAATTTATTCTACTTTAATATATCTTAAATATAAATATTGACAATAAGACATGTACGCCTGCGTTAGGTCGTTACTGCATCATGCATAAAAAACATGCACTGTAAAGAGGTTACCATGGAAACCGGGTTACTAACACTTTAAAAGCGAGTCATTATGTAGCATACTGCGTTGTAACAGCATTCTAGCTTTTAAAAACGACATGTATAAGTAAATGCTGCTTGAAATGTTTATTCAGTAATAATAGACTGAACGATTTTTTTTTTAATTTTTTTTTTACTATTACTATAACGAAGTCGTGTAATACACATGTCACATAATTCGTTGTTGCCATACCTTAGTTTTGTATTAAAAATATTATACATAAATTTAGCCAAATGTTAAAACCTATGAATCAGCCAGAAACCTTTTTTTGGTACCTTTATTTATTTATATTTTTTTAAACTTTACTCTATATCCCGGAACGTGGAAAGCTAGTGTTAGAACACTCCATTTTCCACTTTTCCGTCGAATTTTGGAGGCATCGAGTGTTCAATCGCGGAACTCAACCTCGCGCTTTGCCTCGTTGCCGAAGCGAAATGAAAATATTAAATATTTCATTTGCTCGAGTGAGAATTATACACACAAATTGTAGCTTTGCAACGCTGCGCGATGCTAGATCTCGTGGACCTTAATTTAATATTTAATAGTAAAAAATCGCTAAACAGGTTCAGTTTATGTTTATAAGACATTAGAGAACTTCTATAAAACTGTGTGATACTTGGATCTTGTTAAATAACGTTTAATAAGGTATATATTTCACTTTCCAATATATCCCATTTTAAGTAATAAAAACTATTATTTATATTACCTATGTATATACCTAATTATCAAAAATATCAAATGCTTTCAAAATATAAATGACTACATACGTAATAAATATAACGTTGTTAGTTTGATAAATGTTTCAATTTTGCATAGCGAGCTATGCAAGCGTTAGAACACCTGATTATAATAAGCTATCACAGCTTATTTATGAACATTATGTATTGCGATATTTATAAACAAATATTATTTAAATAGTTTTTAATGAAAAAATCTAATTAAATAAGCTTCACGCTGTATCCGCACTCAGTAGGGTAGGCAGAGGGAACTTAGTGTTAAGACACTTCATTGCCCAATTTCCGCGCAATTCTGGAGGCATTGCGTGTTGAGCGGCAGAGCGAAGTAATGGAAATATATATTTAAATGAATATTTCATTTTGTCCTATGGGGATTGAACCCACAACCAGTCGCGTTTATAGACACGCTTTGTGCCCCTGCTCGCTTTGTGCTCATTTTTAATACTTTTTTAGATTTCATATTTTCTAATATACAATATTACCATAAGCTCAATAATATTTGCCAATGCTTAAAATGTTAAAGCAATTAAAAAAAAAAAAAATTATATGTATTATAGCATTACTTAAAACTGGAAAAAGAAATAAAAAAATATTTTAAACAAACGTCATTAAACTGAATGTCTCTCGTTATATACAAACATGATCATACATGAAATACATGTCTTGTTATATACAAACTAAAAACCAATGTGCTAAAATTTATTTTAATTTTATAAAGCCATTTGCCGTGATCCCTCACTCAATACACAATGCCGTGAATATACATACATATAATATATTAAATATCCATTTTTTTGACGAGAATACCTCTGTGAATTTGCTACCATATGGGGATAATCCAAAAAATCTAATGATAACAAAATCGGAGCATACAGTTTGGACCTGGTGTTTCGAATCAATCCTCTATATCCAAAATAAAATTACACCACCAGATAGCTAAAGAATCAAAGAATTTATTACAATAAACGAGAACGGCGGAGGGAGAAGCAACGCCACTTTGAGATTATTTTGCTGCGTACCGCGATTTGCAATTAGTATAACTTTTGACTCAGGGCAGCTACGACAAATTTTTGATGGTTAGCTATCATTAAAATCTATCGATTGTACATTAAAAAATAGTTGAAAGTCGTGACCGTGAATATAATAACATGTTTTAATAAAAAAATATTATCAAAATTATATGTATAATGTCGGCCTATACGTGTCAAAAAGCCAAAAGAAAACACAAATATCATATACGGTTGCAAAGTACTTCTTAAGAACAATCAAATAGTAGTAATAAAACGCTATCTGGCCGAATAAAGCAGAGCCGGGAATGTAGAAGAATGAATGCGGCCGAGCGGATCGACGATCGACGATGCCAGTACTTATGCAGCTGGGGCGGTTGAAAATATGCAAGTGGATGATGAAATTGCTTATACACAGTAAATTAACTAGGCATAGATATATTGTGCTCGATCGATCGTGAAGAAAAATTGGACAGCAGCTAGTGTACGTTTCAATACGACGTTTCTCAACACGCCATTCGGACATAAGTGTAATGTGTGTGATTGTCGATGGTGTCTGCGCCCACAATAGATAAACATTTACCACTGCTTAAAAATAGTTTCCCTAAAGAGCCAGTGGGAACTTTAAACTGTGGGGTTAGATGGCTTTTATATTATCAATACCCGAGAAGATTTCAAGTTTTATCATGGATTTGGTCAGACATCTCCTGTAGTTACAGTACTACCTACAGAGAGATACCTGATGATTACCAGAGATTGGCCCAGAATCAGTTGCCGATACTAGTCATCTAAGTAAAAAAGTTTCGTAAAGGTGTTCCTGACCACCATTGTTTTATACTTATTACCTCCATTAATACACACACAAAAGACATCTCTATCGATACAATCATCAACCAATCTGAATGTTTGGTAATCAGCGAAATTTGGATGAAAAATTCCATGCCAGTGAATGTGCCTGGCTTTCATCTGAGATCATATTGTAATACCGCTAAGAACAGCCGTAGAACAGTCGTAAAGCCGGTGGAGTAGCCAAATATCGCAACATCAATAGCTTCACTGATTGTATTAGAGTTAACATTGACGTGGGAATTGATGTCGGAAATTCATTTGAAGGTGAAAGCCAATTACATAAACGTATTCACGTAGGTATAACAAGCGGCCGCGTCTATGATACAGCCACACCCATTTTTAGGCAATTCAAAAATGTCTTATATTTATTTATTTATTTTATGTCCTGCACATTAACTAAAACAACAAAAGGTAAATATTTTCAGCATATGAGAACTTATAACAAAATCAATATATGAATCAAAATATAAGAGATGTTATCTATTTGTCATTAGTTATTGTCCGACCCCTCTTCACTACATTGATTATCTAATTTGCTTTTTATAACATATTATTTCCATCAGTAATTTATGATACAAATTTTAAACGTTATTAATAACTCAATTATGTGCACATTACTAACATTACTTGAACAAATATGCTGAACTTTAAATTATAGCTCAATGTTACATTGAGTGCATAATTACTTAACTTTAATGTCTATGTAGATACAAGAAACATCATTATCAACTTTAAATAGAGGCAGTTTTGCTATATTCTCAATTAAAAAAATACACGCGAGATACATCGTGAAGCTGATGATTCGATTTTGAAAAAAAAATTAACCCAGCACACAGCAAGGCAGGCAGAGTGAACCTAGTAATAAGACAATCCGTTTCCCACTTTCCGCCGGATTCTGGAGGCATTGCGTGTTGAGTGGCGGAACTCAACACGCTTTGCCTCGACACCAGAGCGAAGAAATGGAAATAGAAATTTAGATAAACATTTAATTTCCTCGTGTGGAAATCGAACCCACAACCAGTCGCATTTACAGTCACACTTTGTGTCCCTGCGCCACGACTGGCCTCAATCAGGTTCTCAATTAAATAATATAAAAATGTTAAGTGGAACGACTGTATTAGTTTCCTGCTTAGTATGAAACTGTCAACAAAACAACAGCGGTTCAGAGTGAACAGTAGCCAAGTTATGAGTTCTGATTGGTCAACATATTGGTTAATCACTTTTTATTCCGGCTCACCAAGGACCGCTAAATATGTATATGTACTCGTAAATAGTAAAATTGCGCAACAGTAGTGTAGCAATATCCATTACATTCAAACAGAATAAATAAAATAAATACATAGTTATAAATCGCATCGTTTTAAAATATCACTGCTCATATAATTATACTAATATGCTTATATTGTGTTATATTAATTTAAAAAAAAATAAAAAAAATCGTGGTACAGGGGCACAAAGTGTGACTGTAAAACCGACTGGTTGTGGGTTCGATCCTCACTCGAGGAGATGAAATATTAACTTAAATTTATATTTCGCAATGCCTCCAGAATTCAGCAGAAAGTGGGGAATGGAGTGTCTTAACACTAGGTTCCCTCTGCCTACCCTGCTGTGTGCGGAATACAGCGTGAAGCTGATTTAATTAACACATTTCACACCACGTACGATTCGAACTCTAAAGGCGGCGTGGATTTTGCTCCACGCGTCCAAGGCTCAAACAGTATGGGAGAGGTGGCATGAAAGAGCCAGGTTTTGAAAGAGCCACCTGCAATATTATAGTAGTTTAGGAACGGACTCGATAGAATATTTTATTTTTAAATGGCAACACTGATTTCCCATCACCCACAAAAAATTTACACATCTTCGGAACCAACGGACGCCGATATGTCGAGTTGAAGTTTTTGGCACTCAAAACTAACATTTTTACCTCATTTGAGTTGTTTTTTAGTATTTCATTGTAAAC
>JAATLQ010036995.1:0-45957 GCA_013421005.1 Heliconius erato x Heliconius himera | reverse complement strand
TTTTCCAATTCCTTATGCGATTTTCTTTCAAATGATGTGCGATTCACATAAAAAACATATGAGTGCAATTTTCTCCAAAAACGAGTTACGAAAAACATTAATTAAAGGTGATTGCGGCAGGATTTTTTTGGGCAACCCTAGTGTAATCTATTCTACTATCATGTATCATTCTTAAATATAAGTTTCATTAGAAAATCTAATCCCTACAGTTTTAAACGATGGGATCTTAGGCCATAATGGCAAGGCTGCTGTATGAAAACGACGCCTTTCTTTTTTACATTTATTTTTTACATTTTTTAATTATAAAATATATGTAGTTGAATTTTCGATGTTTCCCTATATTTTTTAGAGTAATCATGAAAGTGGGTAAACCGGTCAAAGAGATTTTCATTTGAGAGATAGGTTCTTAGTTCTACTTTTGAGCATTTTTAAGTTGGTCTCGTGTAAAGTTTTTTTTTAACTTGCTGCTGTATCCCACACATAACTGAGTAGACAGAGGGAACATGGAAACCTATGCTTCTGGTCGTATTGCTTTAAGTGGCGGAATTCAACGCGCTTTGCCTCGTTACCAGAGCTAGGAAAAATAAAATACTAAATGTTTCATTTCCTCAAATGGGAATCGAACCCACAACCTGTGGGGTTTACGATGATCATTCAAAAAGTGAAATAAGGTAAAGCTCACGGTCCTTCTTATTTTATCTTTCTTATTAAGTAATAGGTTATTTAATAGGTATATTAACTTTTAGCCTACACAACTCTCGTTGTCTTTGAATATACATAATTTCTCAATTTTTTTATCTCAGCATTTTACTAAAAACATAATTGCCTTTAGCAAACTAACAAAAATATTAAAGATATTATATATTATGAAATGGCAAAAAAAATCGAATAAAATTGTTGACTGAGCTATTTAGCATTCGACAAGCATGTTTATTCTTTGAAGTTTCCTAATATGTATTGGTACCTTCTCGCCTTTGATTGCATAACAGGGTAAACCAAAGGAACCTAGATTTAAAACACTCCGTTTCCCAAAGGAGACGGAAAATCTTGGGCTCAAATGTAAAGTTGAGATATGGCATAAATTTTTTTTTTAATTTTACACTACAAAAATAAACTCAACTGACAATCTGGAAGCAAGGAAATAAAGGAGAAAAATAATTTTAGATCCTTAGTCGATATAAATAATCGATTACAGTACTAAGACAATAAAATATTTGTTAATTTTAATGAAGTCTAAGTATTTTAACGCGCGTATCTTTATTTATATCATAATTATAGGCATATCAATTAATTCATGGAAATACAAAAAGAAATCCATTTGAATCGATTAAAATCAATCATTTTAAATAACAGATGTGACAGCTGATTGACATTGACACCTTGTCAAATGATTTTTTGCATTTTTCGCTTCACTCGGTTCGTTCGTATTGATGCTTTTTGAGAGCTTTCCGGTTTGTTTGTTATATATTTTCAACAACTGCTGCTTTCTTTATCACAATTTTTGTTGTGCTGTGAACTCACTTTTAGGTTCACGTTTTGGAGGGCTTTCAAACATTTTTTTTTGTCCCTTAAGTACATACAGACGACCCACTCGGTGTCCTTTTGTTGCAAATGTCTATGAATGATGATAGATCTCCATTAGGTCGGGCGTACTTGATTACCTTTTTCTATCCTATACTTATTTTATACAAAATATAAAAACTGCTTTTCTTTTATTTTTTAGGTTTATATATTTGTCATATTGATATATCAGAGTAAACAGGTACAACCTACGTTCCCTTTGCCTACCCTGCTACATAAAGAAGACAACGTCGAACTAAAAAATAAAATAAAAACTATTTTATGAAAGTCACGATTGGTGATCAAACCCACAACCGTCACTTTTACAGTCAGGCACTGTCTCAGCGGAAAGTTTGATATCAGGTGGTACAAAGTTAGAAACAGAGAGACTTAACACTATGGACTTTATATCTACCATGCTATATAGATTTCTTATCTATCTATTCATTTTCGGTTGTTTTTTCTTTAAGTATTTGTTCTGCAATTTTTCACTTCTTGCCAATTTTCATAATCCCGTAGATTGTACCCTATAGGTTTCGATTGGGCAAACTTCATACAAACCGAGGTATAAACGATGCGAAAACGCTCGTTTCCTTTAATTGCGTTGACTTAGAAGCTTATATTTTTCTGTGTGAGACGGAGATGTTTGTTATTATTATTTTAGCTTGACACCTCCTCGCAATCATGAGAAAAGTGGTCCTGACTGACAGGGAGACGAACAAAATAATGGGTATAATAAGGGTTGAAAAAAAACACCCATCCCCATTATTCCCACACAATTACAATTAAAACTAATGAAACAAAACCAAAACGCAGACGCACTACCCTCCTGGCATTTATTTGCCCCGTGAACCGTACACTCCCTTTGACCAGGCTTCGATAAATCGAGAAGTGACCCAAGAAATAGCTTAATGTACCGTGACAGTAAGTACAGATTTAAAACTAGGGGTGGGGGAGAAATAACGTATATTTTCTATATAAATAACGCATAATGTTGGAGTCAGTTATGTAAGTTGTTACGCACTAATTAATAATAGAATGGGTTATTTTATAGTTAGTTATTTTTAGTTCAAATTCAATGTGTGATATGTTTAGAGAGTGTTATTTTAATGGGGTTAAAATCAAAATCAGCTTCGCACTGTATCCCGCAAATAGCGGGTTAAGCAGAGAGAACCTAGGGTTAAAACACTCCGTTCTTCACTTTTCGCAGAATTTTAGGAGGCACTGCTGGTTCAGTGGCGGAACTCAACGCCGGGTTTTTGCTTTAGTGCTAGAGCGAATAAATAAAAATATAACTCAACCTGAGTTCCGTCATCCGCAATGCCTCAAGAATTCAGTGGAAAATGGGAAACTAAAGTGTCGTAATGGGAACGGAATGTCTTACCACTAGGTTTCAAGGTTCCCTCTGCCTAGTCTGATATGTGCGGGATACAGCGTGACGCTAAAAAGAATAATCATATAGATATAATTATATTACTATCCATATAAATACACCCTTTTAATTACATACTTTAACAGTAAATATTATAATAGGATAGGATAGGGTAGGTTTCATGATTTAGAACAAAGATTTAATATTCTGCTTAATGAACTATCGAGGTGATGACCTAAATACGCCAAACGATATTATTCACCGAGCTGTGGTAGTCCGGGATGATAAATCAAATTATAATAGATATGCTGTTTCTATCTATCTATCTACATTATATATGCAATATAGTCAGTCAGCTTTACGCTGTATCCTGCATATCTCCGTTCCCAAATTTTCGGTGATTTTTTCGAGGCATTGTGTGTTAGTGGCGGAACTCAACGCCAGGCTTTTGTTTTGGTGCCAGAGCGAAGAAATTAAAATGTAAATTTATATATTTCGTTTACTCGAGTGGGGATCGAACCCAATACCAGTCGACCCGTATTAAGACTTGTGGCCCTGCGCCACTACTGTTAACAGGATTAAAAATTAAATTGAGCGCCAATTAAATTTTTATTCTAATTAAATAAGATCAACTTCACCTTGTATTCCGTACACAGCAGTGTAGGCAGAGGGAACCTAGTGTTAAGACACTCCGTTCCCCACATTCCGCCGAGCTGGGTAAGCAAAGGGAACCTAGGTTCCCTCTGCCTACCCAGCTGTGTGCGGGGTACAGCGTGAAACTAAAAAAAAATTGCTCAGCCAGGTTCTGCTTCACAAGATACGTACGATTTAATTGGCTTCAACCAATCTAGTTACATTCATCTATATATATAAAAAAACACGAATCCGGGTTCGCACGTGGCTAGCCATTACAAAGAAACATTAACGCAAAAAATACATTACACTATGGAATATTCCCACGTTGCGCGTGCTAAAAGTGATTTGATATTTTCTAATAATGATAACAAATTGTCATTGTCGGGCTGTGTGTATGTAAACGCGATGGTTGTGGGTTCGATTTGTTCTCGGAGGAATGGGTGTGTTTAGTTTATTCTTCAATTTTGGCGAGATACATTTATATATTGATATTTTTATTTTATTTTTTGAATTTATTGTAATAAAACAAACACTAAATGTTAAGAGAAGTTGGCCGAAATAAACAGTGAAAACTGCATTTAAATCTGCTAAGCCATTTTTTAGTTAGCTTGCACAAACACACAGACAAACGGACAGAAAATAAAGAATCATAGTACTACATTTACAAATGCACTCAATAATCGATTTTATTATTTATCTTCCACGCACAGGAAGCAATCAGTTACAATTTTATTATGTGTATAGATGAAATCTTGCGATATTTTCTAACTTAAGAAAAAGTGCTTCATTGAGTTCGGTACCTCAACTCGCAATGTCTGGAAAAATGGGAACTGTAGCAGCGAACCAGCTATATTATTTAAACAGTTAATATATATAAACAGCTAAGTTCAAACAAACATACTAAACAAGTTTACAGTACCTAGGTATATAATTTCATAAAGGGTTCTTTGGCTGAGTAAATACGTGGTACATTGTTTGTATGTCACAACTATTGTTTTGTAGTATTGAAGTAAGTTTAAGTTTGAATAAGTAAAATGATTTTATTTTGAGTCACTTATTTAAAAATAATATTGCTAGCGTTTTCCTAAAATATTATGTGCAAGTGATTAATTTAAAAAAATGGAAGCTACGCCTCTTCGACGGTTTCCAAGAGGCGCATGTTCCAGTCCCGGTAGTTTTAAATATTTATACGTTTTCAAAAAAAAAAATATGTCAACGAGACAAAGCGCAACGTTGAATTCCAGAATTTGGCAATTTTGAAATTCTTCTAGAATTCGGCGGAGAGTGTGGAACAGAAGTGTTTTAATAACAAATAACTAGGTACCCAGGTCCACTACCTTGAGTTATATGCGGGATACAGCAAGAAGGTAAAAAAAAGAGATTATAGTGCCATAAGGTCGGTGGCGAGAATAGAACCCACGCCTCTTAGACGATTTTCAAGAGACACAGTTTCCAATCCCGGTAGATTCAAATTCACATACGTTTTCTAAAAAAATAATGAAAAATACTTAATGAAATTGTTATCAACCTATTGTAATTTTACATCTTAAACCCCAATATAACATAAATGCCGTCGAACCCACGTTTTTATAGCGTCTAATATATTCTCACAATACAATGTGTACTCTCAACTCGGTTCAGTGACAGTCGTAAACGTGTATCGTATCGCCTCGTCGAGTGTACTTTACGGTGTTGTCATTTCATTTATAGATAGGTGGGTATTAGCTTTATAAGATCAGTGACACGCTTCATTTATTTGTATTGTATTTATGTTATGGATATGAACCTGTGCCCCGCACACAGCAGTGTCGAAAGAACCTGGGAACCTAGTGTTAAGATATTCCATTTCCATTAGGACACATCCGTTCGCCACTTTCCGCCGCTTTCTGATGAGTGGTGGAATTTAACGCCGCGCTTTGTCTCGTTACCATATCGAGGTAATGAATTCAATTTGAATTTGAATTGGTTTCATGGAATATGTACCAACTATGTATATGAATTAATTTCCTGATTGATGAATGACAAAATAAATGTCTTCGAAGTATATGAAAAGCCTTTGTGGCGCAGCGGCCGTGCCGCTGCTGCTGTGGCACGGCGTCTGGCTGTAAACGCGACGGTTGTGTGTTCGATTTCCTTTCCGAGAAATAAATTATTCTAATTTTCTCATTCTCGTTACAACCAAAGCACGGCGTTCAGTTCCGTCACCAAATACGCAATGTCTCGAAAATTGAGAGGTGCGTGGGGAACGGAAAGTTTAAAAACTTTAGTAGTGTTTTCCTGCCTACCATTACAACGGATACGACAAGCTAATAAATGTTATATTAAAAAGTGTTTTTACCCTTAAAAACTATTTTTTTTGGGATTTTAGAGACCTTTTTGGGACTCAGTATAGCCAATTAGATTCTGTCACTTACCAAGCAATTCATAAATTGAGAGGAATCAGACACACTCAGCTACCTTCTGTTCTCATCACTTAGATTTTTCAGTTTACGCTACAAAATACCCAAAAAAGCGTTATCATAAACAAAATACAATACGAAACTAACCCAATTACGTTATCATTCGACAAATAAACGTAATTTCTTATACAAACAGAATGGTAGGTACCAAGGGATAAGCGTAAAGCAATATTTGGAATCCAATTAAATATGGAACAATGAGGTTGCAAAATTTATCTTTTAGCCCAATATTTAGTCAAACCTTTGTTAAGCTAAAATTTAAAGGTTTTAAAGTAAGCGGAAAATGGGGAACGGAGTGTCTTAACACTAGGTTCCCTCTGCGTACTCTGCTGTGTGCGGGATACAGCGTGAAGCTGATTTAATTCTTTTTTTTTATTAACTAGGAAAGAGAGTTTTTTTTCATTGTTCCCTCTAACACTACTTTAGGATTGTGGTACCTGGTAAAATAATTCATGTGAAGATTTTCACTAGTGGCACTTCCATAAAAATTGTAATTTCAATAATAATATTAAATAAATATACACGCCTTCTTTAGCTCCGAGATGTCAGTAACATTTAATTTTAAATTATTCGAAAATGTTAGTAATATTTAATTTTAATATTTCGAAAATACGTTATTGTAACATTTGTCTAATGTATCCTTTGTTCTTGCATCAAAGAGTCTTGTGTACTCTCTCAGTCTTGAGTCTCGTATCAATTTTTGCCATACATTTTCTCTTTCGCAATTTTCCCTGACATTTATATTAAAGGCCTCGCTTTCGGCTCGTAATGGCTACTATCCGGATGTTATAACAATCCAAATCTCTTTCTAAGACAAAGCAATTTCTTTGTTATTAAAGCACAAAAGTTGAGCCTTTTGTGCGCGGCTGTGCTTTTTTTTCGAACTTGAAGTTAATCTGTTAGCCCTATTCGCTTTTACCGGCCGATACCGGGTGGGTAGAGATGCGAGCACTCTGTCCCTGGAAGTATGCAAGCACTATGTGGCTGCCTGTGAGGAAATCAACGGCGGAAAAGGCGTCCTCTGCGAACGTCGACTCGAACCTCGGCTTGCGACCGTCGAGCGGACTGGGACGCGGCTCCGCTCTTTTAAACTTATTTTTATATTATAGCCAAAGGATATTATTAAAAAAAAAAAGTATTGTGTGTTTTCTAATACCTCAAAGTTTCATGATAATCGGTTGAGAGATTTTTTTCTCAGTAATTTTTGTTCGCATATTAGTGTCCAAGTTATTTATTAAGTAAGGAACGACGGATGACCGAGTGTCCTGCCCTTATTTGCTTTGAAACTATTTGTGACTGTAAATGCGACAGATTGTCTACTAATTTATTTTGTATCATACTGCGTATTACAATTTTATGAGAAATTTTATTTTGAAACTGCATTTGTTTTAATTTAATTTAATTTTAATATAAGAGTAATGTGAGTGTTTTAAAAGAATATTTTTATTGCTTATAATTTGACATTTAAAGGGACGAAGAAGTACTATACTCAAGTAAATTGTATTATTAAACTGTTCTATTAAAAGGTAATACCGGAAACGATCCGCGGATCTAATTTCCTTTTTAATCAACGTCTCTTGTCTCGCAACTAATCAAGGGAAATTATACCTCTTGAAAACTGACTGGTAAAGTGATTTCATTTGACTGTTATTTGATAACTTTATTGATGTTATTTTACATTAGTAAAATAAATTATTAATTATTTTTTTTTAGAAAACATTCAAATGTTTGAACGTAGCGGGATTCGAACCTGCGCCCCAAGAAATCTCTCCAATCACTAAGCCATACGTTTTTAACAAGCTACGTCGAAATTTTTATGCGCTCGTTACAACTTATCTAAGTTGTTAGCGTAAAAAAAGCAAGAGTATTTGTATAAATGTGTGGTTTTTGTACCCCACATTTGTACCCCAAAGATAATTGCTCAAAATTTGCACGTATCGGGACTTGAATACCGCGAAGACCTCTTGGAAACCGTTCAAGCGCTTTAACCACAAAGCCATACATACATACATTCTCTAAAAATATTTTGTCTTTTCTAAAAAGATCTCATTGTTTTCTATGTGTGAAATGACACTTTAAAATTTAAAAAAATAAGTCAAAATTTAGTTTTCCTGCATTAATGTGATTTTGAAATACGATATTTTTCATAATATAACAGCGTTAGCGTACATTAAAATTTTATATACTTACTTATATCGATTATCTTGTATTATTGGCTACATTTAATAGACATGATGTCAATGAGTAAAAACTAAATTTAATGAAACTCTACTAATAGATTACAAAACACACATTAAATATAAAAAAATAATTATTAATTTTAAAAAATCCAATTAAATTAAGATAATACATAGTTAAACAAAACTAAACTCCGTTCCCCACTTTCCGCGGAATTTTTCGAGGCATTGCATGTCCAGTGGCAGAACTTAACGCCACTCTTTTTTGCCTTGGTGCCAGAACGTAGAAATGAAAATATTCATAAATAATAAATCATTTCCTTCAGTGGGGATCGAATCCACAACCGTCGCGTTACAGTCACACCCTTGTGCACGTGCACCTCAAATAAAAAAAAATGCCAGCCGCCATGATATGTTGAACGCCATTCAATGCGATTTATATCATGTCTTCGTGAACAAGCGAAACGAAACTCGATTGACATTTTGTATTGTATACAAAAGTTTTGACAGATTACTCAGAATTGACGTCACAAGCGACGCCATGATGCTACGATTTTTAAACTTTAATAATTAATCTTTATATTCTGCTTAAATATGATTTACGTTGTAATTACAATATATTTATCTCTCAACATTATAAATTGTTTTTCATAATCGTATGAATGATTTCTCATCGTGTTTAGTATATGCAAGCGTTATGACTTTTTTTCAGCTTCACGCTGTACCCCGCATGCTAAGAATAGTACATAGCCCAGTGTTAAGACACTCGTCTCTCCACTTTCCGCCGAATACTAGAGGCTTTGCAAGTTGAGTGACGGAACTCAATGCCGTGCCTCGCCTCGTGACCAGAGCGAAGAAACTAAAATATTAAACATTTCATATCCTTGAGTGGGAATCGAACCTGCAACCCTACATTACATATAACATTAATATACTATTGTAATTTGTAAGTAGACTTAACATTGTCACAAAGGCGACCCTAACATGTTCAAAGTTTCTTTCGCACATTTCGCCTATTGCTCCTGAATAAATGAAGACTTTACAAGCGTTATATGGGTCGAACGGCGTATGGTGGGCAACAAAAGTTAGTATATTAAATTTTATATAGAAACTACCTTTTTTCTATGGCATCGCTCCCATGGATAAGTGGACATAGTTAAGAATGGGCAAATGGACATAATTAAGAATTGAGTGTGACACATTTTTTTCTTTTTTCAACTTCACGCTGTATCCTGAAGGTAGCACAAAGTGTGACTGTAAATGTGATTCGTTGGGGGTTTAATTTCGTCTCTCTCTAATGACTAGGCAAAGCGCGGCGTTGAACTCCGGCTCTTACCACGCAACGCCTCCGGAATTTAGCGGAAAGTGAAGCGAAACGTAAATGTCTTAATGGGGACGGAGTGTTTTAACACTAGGTTCCCAGGTTCCCTCTGCCTACCATACCATGTACGCGACACAGCGCGCAACTATAGTAATAATTATTGTTATTATTGTACTTATACGACCAACTAGAACAATAGACCGCTGTATAATGACATTGTTTGACTTTAGAACTTTAAAAGCATTTCAGTGGCGCGTTGTGTATAACTTTCTTGTGCTTTGTGTGTTTAATTTAACTAAGTAGATATTATTAATACTGGTAGGTGCTGTTTACATTAAATTTACTTTATAAATAAGAAAATAAAAATATTAAATATAACGATCCCGTTTAGTTTTCTGGTACCTCCCATTTAACTTCCACTGTAAACCCGACGGTTGTGTGTTCAATTTCCACTCGGAGAAATAAATTATTTTCTTTCCTTGTAATGATAACACGACGAAATGCGGCGTTGATTTCCGCCACTCTATGTGCAGCGTGGCGGAACTCAACGCAGTGTGTGTATATTGTGACAATGTTATAACACTAGATTCCCTCTGCTTACCCTAAAAGCTAAAAACAATAACCTAAGCTAAAAGGAAAACTTATATAAAAACATGTACATATATAAAGACATGTATATATACGTATTAATTATAACTATCATTTTAACTAACGAAAACTTACCAGACAGTTGTATAAAGGGCGTTATAATTTCCTTTGCTTTTAATGTCTTTTGCAAAGTTTTGTTAAGTTGTTCTTTATAACAGTGTATTTAACTGTAAAAAGACAAATAAAATTGTTTTTTATCAGCAGGGTAGGCAGAGGGAGCCTGTTGTTAAGGCACTCCGTTTCCCATTTTCCGCGGAATTCTGGAGGCGTTGCATGTTGCCACGTCACCAGAGCGCAGAAATGAAAATATAAATTATAATAAATATTTCATTTCCACGAGTGGGGATCGAACCCGCAACCAGTCACATTTACAGTCACACACTTGTGCCCGTTGTAAAAAAAATCAGTGGAAAGGTTCAAAATGCTGACATAGAGCCTCATTTCTTTTTGAATTGAACCTTTGTTGAGTTTCGTACCGAAACAATGGGTCGTCTTTAACGGGTCATTTGCCGCCTACGTTCTTCCCCTCAGAATAAAAATACCTTCTCAGTGCAAGAAATTAAATAAGAAAAATGTCATATTGAGGTTCTCTTAAATATATTTTTTTTAGATTCACGCTGTATCACAAAAATAGATGAGAAAATTCAGCGTTTAAACTCTCCGTTCTAGCGTGGTTGCGTGAGAGCCGCTCTTTGTCATGTTACCAGGGAGTGGAAGGGAATCAAACCAACAACCGTTGCGTTAACAGTGAGACTGCTGCGTCACGAAGATCTTAAGAATCAAACTTCTTTAATATAAGAAATTAAATTCTTAAATTTTTACTCCCCGCATACAATTCGCCGTAAGGCAAACAATTTTAATATAAAAAGCAGTAGCTACAATATGTTCGCGCTTGAGAAGTTCTCGAAAATTTTTATTAAAACTATTTGGGTGATGAGTTTTAACTTTTAAAATTATGATGTGTATTTCTTCTAACAGTTATATAAAACCAATTAAATAATTCTTCTCTGTATTACGATAATAATGTTCTCTGTATTACGATAATAGTGATTAAGATATAACACCTGGGAGTTTAGTGTAGTGTGTAAGACACTCTGTCTCAATTAAGAGACTTCCATTTTCCGCTCGTTGATTGGCGAAACTCAACGCCGCAAGAAAGTGCCATTCGTGGAAATTAATTACTTTACGGAAATTAAGATTTTACATTTTGGAAACCCGACGTTTCGAACACTTTGCAGTAGTCCGTGGCCACGTAGCACGTGTGTAATAGTCGTGAAAATCAAAGAACTTATTAATTACTTTATTTCCCCGCTCTGCCAAAACGAAGCGTGGCGTTGAGTTTGGCTAGCACACTATGTCTCAAATATAGTCAGAAAGTGAAAACGAAGTGTCTTGACACTTAAGTTACAATTCTATAGGGGAAATACTTGAAGCTGTCTAAAGTTTTCTCGTCTTATTATTTGTACCATCAATCTTTGTACTCATTTTTGCTTAGTATCAAATTGAGGTCGCCACAAGCTTTACGAGTACTTATTCTGTTGAAATAGTTTTGTTCTTACAACTTGTTCAGAAAGTAACTTCATGAAATAGACCTCCTGGGGAGTATTGTTATTTGAGAATAGTCCGAAACTAAAGCCAGTTTGGAAATAATTTTATTATTAAAGTTATAATTACATCCTGAATTTTCAAAAGTGGAGTACACCTTGTTATCTATTTTGAAAATAATTATTAATCTCTTGGCTATAAGTGATAAACTGCAAACAACTTCTCTGAGAAGATTTTTTTAGCTTTACGCTGTATCCCGTACTATATAGCAGGGTAGGCATGGTAGGAACCTAGTGTTAAGACACTCTGTCCCAATTAAGACACCGTTCCCACTTTCCGCCTAATTCTGGAGGCGTGATTCATTGCGTGTTAAGTGGCGGAGCTCAGCCTCCGAATAAAAATAATAAATGTTTTGTTTCTTCGATTTATTTCTTTATGTGGGAATCGGATCTACGATCTGTCGTCTCTTGACTCTTGTGCCCCTGTGCAACGACTGGCCTAATCTTATCAAATTATGTTTTTTTTATCTAATAAAAGACTTTTTTCTCGCTAACAAACAAATAGTCTGATATTTTTCAATATATATTTTTGTGAAAACTGGTAACAAGACCACTACTAATGGAATTACAGCAACTCCTTAATGTATCGCGTGACACTTGCTTATTACGTCTATATGACAATTGACAGAAACGCGACCATGATGTTAGTGAGTAAAGCAAATAGGTACTTACTACAGAGTTCTTTAGGTATTAACTATATCCTGCAATTAGCTGGGTAGGCAGACGGAACCTGGGAACCTAGTGCTATGTCCGTTCCCATTAGGACTTCCGTTTTCCCACTTTCCGCCGATGTATAGATTTTATAACATAACTGTTTTTTACACTTAAATAACAACAATAGATTTTGTAATACAGATATTTATGTATAATACAGAAGAAAAGTGTAGTGTAAGTAGTGTCAAAACAGTTAGCTCTCAACTTTCTGCCAAATTCAATACATTTCATGTTGAGTGAAAATAAAATAAATAAATTAAATAAATTAGCTTCACGCTATATCCCGCACACAGCAGGGTAGGCAGAGGGAACCTAGTGTTAAGACACTCCGTTCCCCACTTTCTGCCGAATTCTGGAGGCATTGCGTGTTGAGTGGCAGAACTCAACGCCGCGCTTAACCTCGACACCAGAGCGAAGAAATGGAAATATATATATAAATTTAAGTAAATATTTCATCTCCTCGATTGGGATTCGAACCCACAACCAGTCGGTTTTGCAGTCACACCTCGTGCCGCTGCGCCACGACCGGCCTCTAAGTGGTGGAACTCAATGTCGCATCTTGTCTTGCTAGAGCTGGGAATTGCTAATTACTCAGTTAGGTAAGTAAGTGGTGATCGAACCACTTACCATCTCGATTATTCAGACGCTGTCCAACTGCGACACGATGGTGTCTATCTATTGTGGAGTTACAAATGATTAAGGGATAAAAAATCATATTAATTTTGGATTTTTTGATTTAGAAATATAGCTGGAGGGATTGATGTTAAATTACTTCAATGTTATAATAAAAAACTAAATAATAAAATCCAACGATAGGCACTCCTTAAAAAGTTAATTTTCTGCACGACGTATGTTTTACAACAATGTGCACGTTCGAGTGTACGTTCGAGTCCCAGTAGGTGAAAAGAATTTCTTTCCCACGCTCTGGAAACAATACAAATCGCGGCGTTTATTTACGTCACAGAACACGCAATGTCTCGAAAACAAGGCGAAAACGTTGAGAACGGAAATTAGCTTTTCCCTGCCAACCATGCCACAGCGTTAAACTTAAAATGGATAAATAAAAAACACGACTACTAACGATTTCAAAAGTACGTACAAAATATATGTATATATGTATGTATGTACATACGTCATGTTCGTCATATTACCGAACGCTGATATCTTCCACTGTCAGCCATTGTCCGCTCGTTACCACCACTTGACCTAGATACGATGTCATAAATCATATACAAGAAACAATATAATGCGTATTTGATTGGAAAATTGCGATTTATATATAAATATTTTTTTTCTTGTTTTTTGATTCGTTTGTCGCGCAAATCTCAGGAACTACTGTTTTAAATTGTTTTTTTTGTATTGCAGTCCATTTATCGAAATTGCTATTATAGGCTATAATTATTATACCACGTTAATCGTTAAAACTAAATATTGAACTAAACATATTACAATATATACTAACTAAATGCAAATATATAAATTTGTTGTGTTAGCGGCACAGTATATGACTGTGAATCCCACTTGGAGGAATGAATTTTATTAATGTCCTCGCTCTAGTAATAAGACGCAGTGTTGATTTCCGCCACTCAATCTTGAGTCGTCTCTGCCTACTTTGCTATATGCCGGAAACAGCGTGGAACCAAAAAAAAACCTTATATCATAACAGTAACCTAAAACCTTTTATAACTCTTCCAATTAATAATTCCAAACCAGCACCCCTAAATCCTTATATTATAATTTATTATGAACACTATCTTTTCAGGTACGTCGTCCTCTAGCTCGACATACTTTGTACATCATAAATAAGCTCCTGGCAGGCCTGAGATCAAAGGACTGGAATCTTATCTCGAAATTTAATTTGTAAGGCAATTTTATATTTAGCTTTTTGGTTAGGTTACCTTGGATTTTGAAATGTTTGTCTGTCTATATAGGAATTTACTCATTTCAAATTGTAGGTTAATAATATTAGCCTTTTTTGGCCTTAGCACCGGTTGGGTAAGGAAAGAGTGTACTCTGTCCCTGAGATAAGTGCAAGAATTACTAGGCTGCTTGAGAGCAATCGGGCTAGAATCTATTTGCTGAATGAAATGTTGCGAGATTCCTTTCTTTAAGTTCTTCTTTCATTATATCTATAACCTGAAAGTGTTATAGGCCAATACAAAAATATAACCACAAATTAACGTTTATTAATATACTACTTATTAATTTACTTATTAATATACTTTTTTAGGATACTTGAAATGGAAAAAACGGAACCCTAATAGGATTACATGTTGTTTGTCGGTCCCCTCGACCGTTTGTCTCTATTGATCTCGCGATCGCGCGTCCGACTGTAAAGCGACGCCCGTGGTTTCTATTCCCACTCGAGGGAATGAATTATTTTTATGCGTCGCTTCGTCTTGTTCTTAGAGTTCACCCCTTAACTCTGAGAATAAGACGAAGCGAAGAATTCAGTACTCACTATTCAACGACGACCTCTTAATGGTATAATATCATATTCTAAAATAATACCTTATTAAGTTCCACAAAGAAAATTAAATTTAACCCTTTCAACAAAATGTCCCTTGTCCATTATCCACCTTTCCCAACAGGCTTTGACAAAAGGATTTGCTATCTAAAATTTAATTGAGACCTCTAGTGTTACTAGTGTTACTTTTGCCGATGTGAGCTTTTCGGCTTTTATTTTCAACGTGCTTTTTTAGACTAACTTGTAACTGTATAATATTAAGAAACTGAATTTAATCCGTTTGCTATATAATTGTTTCTTGTTTACCTATACGCAAATGGCAAGATAGGCAGAATACAAGGAAAACTAATATTAAGATACTCATCAAGACATTGTCTGCTGAATTCTATAGGCATTGCATGTTGGGTGGCGGAACTTAACGCCGCGCTTGCTTCGTTACCAGTGCTAGGAACGCGTTTACAGTCACAAGATGTGTCCCTCCGCCACGACTTTTACGATCTGTTTTAATTGTGACATCATAAAACTTGGCAGTTGTACGTAGTGTATGTGAAAACAATAATATGGTATCCTCGATCTGGGCTGATAAGAAGAAACCCTCAGATCCTGACAACCTGACGCCTATTAATAAAATGATCTGGCTCTCCATTTCTTTTTTATACCTAGGATCAGACGATAGAAGTGAAAGGTTAAAACTAAAAACGTGCTTAGAATTCCATCACCTACTTTTATATTTACTTATTTAGAACTCCTAAGTGTGGAATAACACTTTAAAAATGTTTAAAAAAATACTTTTATACTTTTTTCGTGTTATTAGTTTTTGTTTTCAACTAATCATATGTATTGTGTTACGTCGGCTTGACGGAATTGGGAAATGTCTGATTGGAAGCTATATTTTGAAGTTCTATTTCCATCGGGGACAAGATTATATTTTAAGTTTTTGTTTTAATCGTCAGATTTGATATGAATGTGGAAAACTCTATTTATATTCGATTGAAATAACTTAGAGCTCTGTTTGTTCCTGAAAATGCTGACTCCCCTCCCACGATAGCAGAATATATGCGTAAAGTATAAAAAGTATATGTATGTGAAGACAATTTATTAAAATTCATACGGAATGTGTTCTAAAAGGCAATAAAGAACTAAAAATTTTCCTCTATAAAACGTTTTTTAGACTGACTGTTAAGTGCGAGCGAGGTCGACTAATTTTGTATTTTTAAATGATTTATGTTTCATTACTAGCGTTTTACTATTACAAGCTTCATGTAGTATTAAAGCATCAAATACTTATTTAGAGGCCAGTCGTGGCGCAGGGGTATAAGCGTGACAGGTTATGGGTTCGATTCTCATTCGAGAAAATGAAATATTTAATGTTTCCATTTCTTCGCTCTGGTCCCAAGGCAAATCGCGTCGTTGAGTCCGACTACTCAACACGCAATGCCTCCAGTATTCAGTGGAGATTGTTTGTTCCTGTGTGGTATTGTAGAGACTAAACGGGTTAACCGCTTTTGATTTTGATAATATATTATATCAATTAAATCTTCTCCAGAAAAAAATATATAAATAACCTTGTAAAATTTAAATGGGTCCAGGACTTTAAGTCTCTTTTTTTTAGAAAAAAAAAAAAATTAACATAACGTGTAATTGTTCAGTATTAATTTTAAAAAATCTAAACTGTTGAGCTTATTATTTTTGTTTTGGTGTACTGCGCAGTCGATTATTAAATTTATTTTAAAAATGATTTTTTTTAATGTAGATTGTATAGAACAAGTCAAAATGATAAGTTTTTCTTAGCAAAACGTATATTCAAAGTTAAAAAAATATATATTTTTACTAATTCTTTTGTCCACTAAATAATAGATAAAAGAATGGTGTATTGTTTCTTCATAAGTTCACTCGTCTATTCATATTTTCTCATTGTCTACATTTTTCTATATATAATTCAAGATATCGTTGTACTTAAAAAATATTTATGTATTATTTCGTGCAATTTTTCTATTTAAGAAATTTAAGTAACTGCATTTTTCTTGAAAAATAAGTTAAATAAATCTACGGATGCAAGGAGACTATTTACAAACTTTAGTCATCTCCTATAATATAAATAAAAAATTCAAATGCGAAACTGTTGCACGAAAATGCAATGAATTCCCTTCTATCAGAATATTTTGTCATTACTACAATGCCAGAAAATCCGCCATCCGGAACGCAATATAAGTACATTGCGTTCCAATCTACAACATGCCAAAATAAAAATAAGACATAGAATTTATCATGCATTTATTTTTATATTATTTTAAGGTTCCCGCTATACCTCTTTTATCATACCAGGAACGTAGAGAGAGTCCAGTGTTGAGGTACTTCGTTACAAACGCACCGCCAATTTTTCAGACATTGCTTGACGAGTGACGAACTTCAATGACGCGCTTTGTCTTGTTACTAAAGCGAAAAATGAAATAATTCAATCCCTCAAGTGGGAATTAAATCCACAACCGTCACGTATACAGTCATATGGCTGTTTCCTTGCACCACAACGCTCTCAAACTAATATTAATATTATTAGAATAGAAACAGATTTCTAAGTAAAACCTACCTGAGGTATACATACCTACCTACTTACTTACTCGACAATGCAACGTAACGTTGTTACGCTGGTACTAGTATAATAGGATTAGTGCTTTGTACGTACTCAGTAGTGCAGTCACACAGACACAAAGGTGGTTCGTGCTCGTATTGATGGAACTAATTATGTCAACCTGTTTGTGTATCACATTTCTAATGAACTATATAAGCTTATACGTCCACAGGTCAGTTGTAGCCGGGGAGTAAAGGCGTGACTGTAAATGCATCAGGTTATGGATTCGATTACCACTCGGGGAAATGAAATATTTCATATTTTCATTTCTGCGCTCTGGTGCCGGCGTAGAACGCGGTGTTGAGTTCCGCCGTTTGATATGCAATACCTCCAGAATTCGGCGGAATAATGGAGAAGGTATGGAATTTAGCACTAGGTTTCCCCTACCTATCGTGTTGCTGTGTGCGGGATACAGCGTGAAGCTAGCTTATACATGCGACTTCATCCTCGTGCTATATATTAGATAGATATATGTACTTTATTAAATGAGAGTTGTGTATACACTAAAAGGTAGAGAAAAAGAAAAATCTTCAATTTTAAATTTCCTGTTGTTGTAATGTAATCAACGACCTATACTTAGAAGAGCCTTCAGATATTATTTATGTTATATAATATAGACTTCATTAGTTTGCTTTTAGTTTTTTTGTAGTAATTTTCTTTAGATATTAATCTATTTGCAGCACTAACAAGGGAATTTAATAAAAATACTATATAATTATATGCGAGATAACTCTTTGAATTAGGTAACAATAGTAAGATTATTAATTTATTTACTAGTTTACGAGTCAAAATTTTAGTTTTTTAAACGTACTTCAGAGTGTGCCACTAGACGGCAAAGTGGTAGACGTTCGGTATTTTACGTGAAAGAAGCTTTTCATGTATTCGATACCGGAATTTTTAAGATTTTTTTTTCGTCTGTTTCACTCCACCCTAATATACAGATTAGCGCGTTCAACCATACAAACTCTTTAGGTTTGCTGTAATTGTAATTTCTAGTGTTGATTTGAATTGTATTTAATTAATATTTTATTATAAGGCAACTAAAATGTAAGAACCCATCGTGTTTATCTTACCCGTGTTTTTTTTTGGAAAGCATAAGACCAAAAGAGCGTACGGGTCACCTGATTGTAAATGATCATCACCGCCCACGACTCTGTTTAACACCAAAGGGGCTACTACTAAATAATTAAATTTTTGTATAGTACACTATCTCATTTTATAAATCAGCTTCATGCTGTATCCCGTACGTAAGGTAGGCAGAGGGAATTTAGTGTTAAAACACTCCATTCCCCACTTTCCGCCGAAATCTAGAGGCATTGTGTGTTGAGTGGCGGAAATCAACTCTGCGCTTTGCCTCGAGACCAGAGCGAAGAAATAAAAGTATACATTTTAATAAATATTTCATCTCCTCGAGTGGGTATCGAACCCACAACCAGTCGATTTTGCAGTCACACTTTGTGTCTCTACGCCGACTGGCCTCATACTATTTTATAATACTTAAGAATTAAAAGTAGATAATTCTTTGATCTTTATTATAAATGTGGTGAACGCCGGATACACCTGACCCAATAAATAATGTGCCAACGCCTCGCCGCGCCTCTTTGTGGTCATCTTGATAATGGCTCAATATGTCTATTATATACGTGGTAGGTACTATTTTATATCTACCTATAGTATCCATTCCATATAGTAATAAGTGCGGCGTTGGGTTACGCAAATCAATACACACACTTTAGCCTAAAGGCGTAGAACGGATTGTCTTAACGTTACATATAGTATTTCATTATATTATGCAGGACTAGGCAATGCAACATTGCTTACAATTTATATCGTCTATTTTTAAGGCTTCACGCCGTATGCCGTATGCCGCATAAACGGCAGAGGGAACCTGGGAATCTGGGCATATTCCCCGTTCCCATTTAGACACTTCCGTTCCCCGCTTTTTACTGAATTCTGGAAGCATTGCGTGTTGAATGGCGTAACTCAACACCTTGCCTTGCCATCGTTGCCATAACGAAGAAATGTAAATATTAAATATTTCATTTGTTTGGGTGAAATCGAACCCACTACACTACTGTAGCGTTAACAGTCATACGATTGTGCCCCTGCGCCACTACTTTGATTAGATTTTAATTTGACTAGGTTTCCAGGTTCCCTCTGCCTGTCATGTACCGAATACAGCGTGAAGCTAAAAAAATATATATTATGTTTACTGTAGCAAAGAATACTTATTTACCTATTGTAGGCAATTTTATCTGCTTGACAATTTCATGGGAAACGAATTTTATGAACACGCCGTGTAAAATTGATTAAATATGGTTATATTCATTATAGCTATCCATTTAAACATATGGCCCCTGCGCCAAACCCACCTCAAAAAATATCTTTTCTTTATTTTTGTCAGCTTCAGCAGGGTAGGCAGACGGAACTTAGTGTTAAGACCTCCGTTCCCCACTTTCCACCGAATTCTGGAGGCATTGCGTGTTGAGTGGCGGAACTCGACGCCGCGTTTTGCCTCAACTCGACTCGACTCGAAATGTCAAATATATTAAATATTTCATTTCCCCAAAATATAAATTTAAATAAATATTTCAGATCCTCGAGTGGGGATCGAATCCACAACCAGTCGATTTTACGCTGCGCCACGACTGGCGTCAAAAAATATCTGTATTCCATATTAAAATGAATAATACGAACACAAAGCAAATAAACGTTCGTACTAAAATAGACACGCACATTATCGCCTTATCGTGTAACGATCGATGGTGTATTTCAGTTTACCATGAGTCACTGCTTGCGTTATATGTTATAGCAACTAAGAGCTAAGTTTGAGAATGCGTGCCTCGGTCAATGTCAGAAAAACGTTCTCACGTAGTTTCAGATTAGTTTTGGCTGCGGCTTCGCCTGCTTGGGAGATTAAATTGATATAACTTTTTTTTAGCTTCACGTTGTATCCCGTACAGAGCATGGTAGGCAGAGGGGACCTGGAAAATTAGCGTTAAAACTCTCCATTTATACTAGAACACTTTCGTTTCCGAATTTCCACCACATTGGGAAGCCACTGCTGTGTGAGAATTGAAAATATGAAATATTTCATAGCACCAAGTGGGACCCGAACCCACAACTTTTGCTTTTACAGTCGTGGCGCAGGGGCACGCTCTCTCTCTAGTTTATTTTGAAATCACTTCCTTTCATAACTTGTTGGTTGCTTACTAAATTATTTATATAGTATAATAGGCTCATTTATTACAGATTATTTGCTATTTTGTAGAACAATGTAAACTAATTGTTCACCAATGTACTGTGATATATATGTACATATAAATATATTTTCGCGCATTCCAGCCATATTATTCATCTATAACAATTACCATGTAAATTTCTACTTACTCTATCTTTTAATTTATTATATCCAACATATAATAGGATAGAGAGAATGATTCTAGAGTTAAGTCACTCCGTACGTTCCCCACTTTTCTCTCAATCCACGAAACATTACGTGTTGAGTGGTGGAATCAACGCCGCACTTTGTCTTGTTACCAGAGCAAGGAAATGAAAATATCAAAAATCACATTGGTTCGAGTTGGAATCGAATCCACAACCTGCCCACATACTAACATTAAATTCATTCGTTAAATTCATTTTCCTTCCCATGTCAATATCGCGAAATGTCCACAGCTCTACATACTAACACTAGTACAGTAATACACAAACCTCAGTTACTGAGTTGATGACAAACAACAGACAGACAGTATAGGTCTTCAAAAATAAATAATGCATAGTTACAGCAATCAGAAATGAGTTAGTATATATATATATATATATATATATATATATATATATATATATATATATATGTTGAAATAAAAGAATAGAAATATTGCTAAATTCGTTTTCCTTCCCGTGGCCCTATCGCGAAATGTCCACACAATATTAGTTTATAGTACACAAACCGTGACCTCAGCAGTCAGTGTTATCGTCGCCGTCGTACGTGCCACCGCGTTTGCTACTAATAAATCTTTTTCTCAACAAAAATACGAAAATATTTAAATGTTTAATATTAAATTTAGTTTATGATATAAGTAATTATTTAGTTTTATATGGAATTGTAATTTTTTCACTGAAATAACTATAGTTTTGGTGTTTTATGTGAAATTTGTGTATTTAAGTTTTGTATGATAACATGCCGGATTTGTTTAATCGTGTGGTAAGTTTATCTGTAAGTATTAATAGTGTTATATTTTTTTTGTTATGGGGCCTTATTGGGGCACAGTGGCTGATTGTGAAATGATGGTTGTAGGTTCGATTCTTAGGGAAATTAAGTATTTTCTTTTCCTCAACCTTCTAGCACGAGTGTGGAGAGTTGAGTTCCTCCACTCAATACACAATGTCTCAAAAAGTAAGTGGTAAGTAAAGAATGGAGTGTCTTAACAATGGGTTCTCGTTATATCGCTAGTTGCGGGATTCAGCGTGATAGTAAAAAAATATATTATGATTTATATACTTTAGATTGTGTCTTGTTAAAAACACATTACTAGATACTCATTTAGATTAACTGTAAAAACTAGATAGAATCGTTTCGTTTCCAGTTTTTTATGCACATTTTGTGCGTATTAAATATAGACGTAAACACGTTTTAATTTTGCTCCAACAAAACCACATGTTAGGTAATATTTTGTTTTATTTAAGAATTAAAACAGAATGTGAATATTTTTAAACATTTTTAAAGTGTTATTCCACACTTAGGAAAGAAAAATACTTATTTAGAAAACGTATAAAAATTTGAACGCAGCGGGACTCGAACCCGCGCCTCCTGGAAACCGACCAGGTCGGTTGATACTTTATGTACGAATGTGAATACTTTATCCAGAATTCGCGGAAAATCAGGAACGGAGTGTCTTAACACTAGGTTCCCGTGATCCCTCTGTCTGTTATGCTATGTGCGGGATACAGCGTGAAGTTAAAAAAAATAATACTTTACTATATAGTATACAGGTAGCACCTAAAGCGAAATCTACTTTAGTTGATTTAGCCTTTTTTCGATACAATGACGTGCTATATAATATTACAGACGCTCTTAATAACGTCGTTGTTATTTAATAAGTAATAACCACATAAACAACTCAGTTCTGTTTAGTGTCGCTATGTAGACTGTAAATACTATTTTAAAAACAATTCTTTATCAATAAAAAAATACAATAAAATAAAATATACAAAAATTTTAAAAAATCAGCTTGACGCTGTATCCCGCACACAGTAAAGTAGCCAGAGGAAACCTACTCTTAAGACACTCCGTTCCCCACTTTTCGCCTAATTTTTCAGATCTTTCATGTTGAGTGGCGGAACTCAACGTCGGGCATTTTGGCTTGCAGCCAGAGCGAATAAATGAATATATTTATACATAATAATTCATTCCTCTGCGTGGGAATCGAACCCCCAACCGTCGCGTTACATTCACAGTACAAATTATGTTCTTTATATAATAATATAGTTGTATATTATAAATAACGTCCGATATTGGGTTAATTCTGCGTCAGCCTTGGCTATGTTTACATAGCGACCGGCAAACACTACAGAGTTATGTGTTTAAGCAATATAAGCATAAATTGAGATAGATATCTCGGATTCTTGAAACGAATATCTTATTTGAGATTAATATTTCTATAGGTATATTTTCTTAGCTCCACTCTGTATGTGGAAGACCTAGCAGGGTAAGCAGAGAGATCCTGGGAAGTAGTGTTAAGACACTTTCGATCCCCACTTTCCGCTAAATTCCAGAAAAATTCCGTTTTAAGTGACGGCCTTGTGTTAAGTGCCGTTTCTTGTTCTTTCGTATTTTTTAATGTTCCCAGCACGGTAGGCAGAAAAAACCTAGTATTCACTCGTTACTTACTATCTAACCAATTTTTAAGACATTACGTGGTGGAAATTACCGCTGCGCTTAATATTCTAACAAAAGCGACAAAATGATAATAATTCACTCCTTAGTCGAAATCGAACCCACAAAGGCTGTGCCGACGCGTCACGGCGGCCTTTACTTCTACTACTTGTACTTTTCGCCTAATTTCCGAGACTGCGTGTTGAGTGACGGAGCTCAACACCGCGCTTTGTCTTGTTGCCAGAGTTGGAAAAATAATTTATTTCTCCGAGTAACAATCGAACTCATAACCGTGGCGTTTACAGTCTTATTGGACCTATACCCACATATATTTATTTTTGTATTTCTTATTGCTTTGTCCGTACGTATATATTTATTCAAGTGCGCTATGAACACGTGCCTTGAGCGCTACATTACCCTATTTATGTCTTTAAATGAGTATACAAAATACAATTTGAATTTCCTGCCTCGAAAAAAAAACATTGTATAATTTTGTTTAGTGATAATAATAATTTATTGCACACAAAATAAATAACAAATCATCAGAGAATACATACATAATAGCTAACGTAATTCTTCTTATCACTACACCTCTCCCAGGCGAATATCAAAATATAAAACAATATTATAAGAGAAATAGCACGGCGTTGAGTTCCGCCACTCAACACGCATTGCCTAGAGCTAGGCGGAAAGTAGGGAACGGAGTGTTTGAAACACTACGTTCCCTCTGCCTACTGTGCTGTGTACGGGATACAGCGTGAAGCTGATTTTGTAAAAAAGAAAAACCAGAAAAATGCAAAAAGTATCACTAACCTAAAGATATATAAAATAATTCTTTAATACATATACAAGTAAAATATGTACACGACTACATACATATACATATATAAACATACAAAGTAGTTAATCATTAGTCTTTCCGTACATTAGGTATTGTGAATTATAGTTGCGGAACCTAACGCCACAGTTTGCGTCACAAAGTCCAAACATATGCCACATCAACAGCAGTATTATACATACCACCTGTATTATATCGATACGTCCAATATTTCGGTAATGTTTTAAAAAAAAGCGATGACATGTTTTGATATGAAACATTATCTATTAGGGACCAGCATTTGTCTGCGCCTGTGTATGACACATACTTAGAATGTATTTATAAACCGCTCTTAACTCTGAGATTGATCTTAAGAGATTGGCGCGTTGAAATAAACAAATTCTTCACACAATATTTGTATAGATTGTGGAATCTTTTTTTTTTCAGCTTCACGCTGTATCCCGCACACAGCAGGGTAGGCAGAGGGAACCTAGTGTTAAGACACTCCGTTCTCCACTTTCTGCCGAATTCTGGAGGCATTGCGTGTTGAATGGTAGAACTCAACGCCGCGCTTAACCTCGACACCAGAGCGAAGAAATGGAAATATAAATTTAAGTAAATATTTCATCTCCTCGAGTGGGGATCGAACTCACAACCAGTCGGTTTTACAGTCACACCTCGTGCCGCTGCGCCACGACTGGCCTTTACTAATAATATATATTGAATACGAGTCGCTTTGTTTTAAGAATTTGGTGATGAAGAGAGTTAATCCACATATCACAAATTTCAAAATAACGAACAATAACGTGGTGCACTTGAACAAAAAAATATATAGTAATGTCGGCCAAAAAACCAATCCAATAAAAATCTTTTTAAAGGCCTTGTTCCTTAGGAGTTCTGATAAAATTATATTTTTATTATGTTGCTCCTTATCCCTAATGTGCGGTGTTTAATTAAACGGAAAGGAACGGATTGATTATCTTAATAGGAACGAAGCGTTTCGACAATAGGTTCCCAAGTTCCCTCTGCTTACCTTGCTATTTGCTCATGTTGTTCATTATGCCTAATGTGCGGTGTTGATTTAAACGGAACGGAACGGATTGATTATCTTAATAGGAGCACAGCGTTTCGACAGTAGGTTCCCAGGTTTCCTCTGCTTACCTTGCTTGCCAGCGTACAGCTAATAAAAAAATGTTATTTCCTTCTCGATCAAAGTTGCAAAACGTGATGTACTAACAAAGTTTATTTATAACAGTACTTCTGAGTTCTGACAGATAGATCAATTGAAATGCATGTATGTCTTTAATTTAACGTATATTGTGTTTTTAGCCGTCTCTATAAAGGCAATTACTATTTTATTGCCCCTCTGATGAAATAGCAGGAATGCTCTGAATTTTGCTGGTTCTTGTTTTGGTATCTAGTACTATCTTTCTATTTAAATTAGCGGCGTTTAGTTCCGCCACTCAATACGCAATGCCTCCAGAATTCGGCGGAAAGTGGGGCACGGAGAGTCTTAACACTAGATTCCCTCTGCCTACCCTGTTGTCTGCGGGATACAGCGTGAAGCTGATTTTATTTAAATTTTTGCTGCTTATTGCGGTTACGTTTAATTTTAAATGAAAATCAATAATCATAAATGTATTTTTAGGGTTCTATAAGTCTACCTCAAAGGAAAATTTAACGAAAGTCATATAGAAACTCTTTGTGTTACATTTCTGTCGTATACTGTTAAATTCGCCGTGTCTGAAGTAGTTAGTGGTCCATTAATTATATAAAATAATTATTATTAATAAAGTCCTTTTATTTTTTGATTATTGAATATGCAAATTGTGCTAAATAAAAACTAGCACGATTGTATACAACTATCACAACCAAAAACTTCATATTACACCATAAACGATAAAACCTTTATTTAAAAATCTCATAAAATTTTCACAACATTCACTTTCACTTCATTTTAACTGTACCTAAAGTGCCCTGCATTTTGTAACAATTTTGAACAATTGCTTAACAACAAATTATATATATATGTATATGGTAATATCATAATATCACAAACAAAAAAAAACTTGATTCTTATGTTTTTTAAGTGAATGAGAGCATTTGCAACTTAAGCAGCTTCATGCAGTCAAAGGGAGTTCCTTAATGTTAAGATGTTCCCCATGAACCTCCCATATTTCATGACATTACGTGTTAAGTGGCGAAACTCAACACTGCGCCTTATCTTGTAACCAAATAAATGAAAATAATTCATACCCCCTGTAGGAAAATCGAAACCACAACAATTGCGCAGTTAACCGCTCCGCGGTTATGATATTGATGAATTGTTTTCTTTTTTGGTACCTTTTGTTATTTTTACATTTTTTTTCTGTCGATATTACCTAGAACTAGACTTATGTTATTGCATACATATATTTCTATATTTATACAATATCTCATTAAGACAGTCCAGTTATTCATTTCAGTTGCAACTTAATCTAACACTATAATCGAAATAATCTACATGCATAAAAATAAACATTAATTATAAATAAATTTAACTTAATTGATAACTAATAAGTTAAAATTTTCATTATGGATTACCAGATAAATTTTACACAACCATACAAATGTTTCTTATGATTAGGGAAATTGGGACGTGGATGACATTACCGCCAAGATGGAGGACCGCTTCGTTTCTATCTTTTATGGCTATCTTTAAAATTATACTCCACAAAACCTTTTGTCGCTGCTGATGTATTGTTAATGGATTATATTTAAATATAATTTATATTTGAAATTAAGAACGCAGTGTTTTCAAACATAATTCTGTTGAGTCTACGTCAATGCAAGTTTTAATGATGAGTGATAGATGAAATGGCAGGTCAAGGTATACTATTTATATAATTCCATGAAAACGAAGTCAAAAAAGAACGGCAAATAGTAAATAACTACAAAACATCTAAACTATTGAATCCCATCCATGTAAACGTATTTTACAAGCGAATTAAAACCGATGGAGTTCAGTTGTTTCTCTTCTTAAAACAGATATAAACATTACATGATTCCATTGTCCGTAATAGAAGTAGCTCTAGTTTACTGTGCATTCGACGTAATCTTAACAATAATATATCAAATTTATTGAATGATATGGTCGAAACGCCACTAAAATCAAATTATTTCTGCTAAGTACCTAGTGCTTACTTAGATTATTACAGAAATCCGGTCAAGTCCGAGTCGAACTCTTAGATTCCATACTAATTTCAGGATAGTAGGTTAACGGGAAGTATATCTTATAAAAGTTGATACTGTCTTAACTTAAATTTGCAAGTGTATGCAATCAATTTGTATGGCATTAACAACAATTATAACTTATTATAGGCAATGTGAATATAATAATATATTTTTTTTAATTTTCCTTTATTTGTACTGCAAGTTCTTATTTCTTGCCAAATGGCATAACTGAAGAACCTCGGGGAATAGCCGTGGTTGTGATTACGCGACGAATTTCATATAAAATGTAGGAAAAATGATGCTCGTATCTTTTTATTGCGTTGGCTCAGAAGCTTGATTTTTTCTGTGCTTCAAGGGACCGTATACCTAAATATTTGGTATTAATTTTAGCTTGATACCACTTTTTTAATGTGTTGTATACTGTTGCCCCTAGTGACCTCTACAGCGTCACCGGGTTTTGTGGGAAGCCGAAGAAGAGCTCTCACTTTGGCTTGGACAACTTTGGCGCTATAAGTAGAAATTCTACGAAGGCGCAAGATGGTCTTCTGTGAGCCACGGACCTCGGCTTGCGACCATCTTTCGTATCTGGGTATGGCTGTGGACATTCTGTAGAAAATTAGAGTTCGCGCCCTCCCGCGCCTAGGCGCGCTTGGGCTGCAGTGTAGCTGGAACCTAGTCTCCACCAACGGGTAGGGTATGTGTCCCGTGTAGCTCGACTTACGTGTAAAGCGTTGTTTCTCAGGGACATTTTAGATTTGGCACAGACAGACAGACGGGTAGAGACGAATAGCTCCATACAATCTTAATATAAAATCTTAATATAAATGATCTTGACAGACGAACAACACGGTAATCCCATACGGATTCAGTTTTTTCTAAGTCTGTGATTGTTGTCATTTTATCATATCTTTAAAATTTCCAATTGGACTTATATAAAATGGACTAACTATACCTAAATATGGAAAAGAGAACGTAGTCATTTGACACTAGTTTCCTACTGCCTACTCTGCGGAAACTTAGTTTGCGTATACTATAAGGGCTAAAATCTCTGTTTTGCCTGTTCTCATAGTAGCTTGATGCCATTCGGCTGTAAACGCTGGAGGAAATGAAATGTGTAATGTTTTCATTTCTTCGGTTACGAGGCAGAGTGCGGCGTTGAGCTCCGCCACTCAACACAATAGTTGAAATGTCGTAATGAAAACAGAGTGTTTCAACACTAGGTTTCCAGGTTCCCTCTGCGTACTCTGATAAACGCTGGATACAGCGTGAAGTTGAAAAAACAATTCAATTCTGAACTTTGAAAAATATGCTTCCCTAAGGAATCATCAACATAGCATACCCCATCATACTATACAAAAACCAGGGACTAATATATATTTATAACACACTATTATTAGAAATAATACTGAAAAGTAATAGAAATAAAAAAACTCACGAGTTTCATACTTCTGTTCATAATAAATAAGTATTGATTTTCTACTCCGTACTTGTTGCAATTCTTAAGCGCAAAGTTTAAATTTATTCTTATTGTTGGATCTACATCTACAACTACTTGTACAAAGTATTTTCTTAGAAAATAAAGTCAATGTATAGTTACTTAGACGTTCTTAGACGACTCGAGACGATCTTATTTAAATAACGTTATTTTATTTGTTCAACTTTATAATAATGAATTATTTTTATATTTTCTCGCTATACTAACAAGACAACGGTGTTTAGTTGCGCCACTCAACACTATCACCTCGAAAATTGGGCAGAAAGGAAAATTAGGGAAGGGTGTCACTTATCTAGTATACTAGAGCAGATGGCGTACAGAGATGCATGGCGTAGAGTTCTGCCACTCAACACACCATGCCTCGAGAATTCGGCGGAAAGTGGGCAACAGAAGTGTCTTAATGACAATGGAGTGTTTTAATCTTTTAATATATGCGAGACATAGCGAGAAGCCAAAATTACAAAAAAGTTACCGCCTGTACCTCAGAAATATTTTATATAATATTAAGGTTATGAACAATAAAACAAAAAGACTAAAAAAACACACGGACACGACAACATCTTGAAGGCAGCAACTCAGTAAATATACTGTGAAAAGTTTTTTTTTTACTGAATTGAACGCACAACTGTCTCATGCTTGTGCACCTGCACCACGACGGCGTCATTAATAAAATTATTTTAACATGATATTTTGTAAAATATCTGGCAACCCTCCAACTTTCACCACTATCTTTCTTTCCCCATTCGAAACTTTAGTAAACAGTCCTTTTATGGACACGTTAAGCAGTAATTTATTTCCATTTAGTTATACGAGATCGTTTCATCCGGACTTCCGACCTGACCCAGATACGGGGGCTTTAGTGGCTATTTTGTCATGTTTAATGGATATCACCACTCCAATAGCCGTTACGTTCGCTCCTCCACTTTGTTGCTGACATTGATTTTTACGTGCCTACTTTAATAAATTATGTGAAACTAGAATTAGTTTTAATCAGCTTCACGCTGTATCCCGCACACAGCAGGGTAGGCAGAGGGAACCTAGTGTTAAGACACTCCGTTCCCCACTTTCTGCCGAATTCTGGAGGCATTGCGTGTTGAGTGGCAGAACTCAACGCAGCGCTTAGCCTTGACACCTGAGCAAAGATATGGAAATATAAATTTAAGTAAATATTCATCTCCTCGAGTGGGAATCGAGCCCACAACCAGTCGATTTTACAGTGACACTTCGTATAGCTGCGCCACGACTGGCCTTTTTTATTAGAATTAGTTTTCTAACTTCAAGAATCTTTGATGACAGGATGTATGGAAACGAGAGCTTATTATTTAGTCACTCCGATTTCCGCTCGTTGATTTTGCATGAAACTCAATACTACGTTTAATTTAAGCAAATATTGATAACAAAGTCATTTTTAAAAATATATAACTATAAATTTTTTAGAGTTGGGATCAAACCAATGGGGATTCGTGCGGGTTACATTGGTTTTAAAATCATGGACAGGCATGTTCCTCCTCCACCGCCTCTAACCGAATTAACGGAGGCTAAGAATTTCTTCCGTGAACTCCAGCGAATGAACCTATAACCCAAAAATATCTTTTGACTACGCCTCGATAACAAACACAACCTCCAAACAAACAAATGATAAACCCACAAATGATAAAACACCAATTATAAATAGGAATAGGCAACGTTTTAATATTAATAGTAATACTGATTTCTTCCCCGCTTAAGTTTTACTTTTTTATTTATTATACAATGCTCTTTAAAGAATTACATCGAAAAAAGCACTCCACAAATTAAATCAACCTCGGTCCTCGGCCTTGCCAAGTCGTTGCGAGTCAACGTCTATAATCGCGTTAATTGTGCCCCAGGGCTTCTTTATGTCATTTGCAAATGAGATTTATATAGATACATATAATATGTATTAGTATACAATAATATTAATTCAGGCCGTTGTGGTGCAGTGGCGCGACGGTTGTTGGTTCGATTCCCATTCGGAGATGTGAAATATTTAATATTTTCATTTCTTCATGCTGGTAACCGCGGCAAAGCGCGGCGCTGAGTTCCAAATGCCTCATTCGTCAAAATGCCTCGAGAATTCGGAAATGTCTTCATAGCAACCGTGTGTCTTAACACTAGGTTCCTAGGCTTTTCTGTTTACCCTGTTATGTGCGCGATACAGCGTGAAACTAAAAAATATAAATTATTGTAATATATTGTTATTCTAAAAGAAGCCATCGTATCGTAGTGGGTCATCGTATCGGTATCGTGGTGCGTCTTTCTATAAACGCGATGATTGTGACTTTGATCTCCACTCCAGGGAATAACTATTTACTTCCTTGCTCTAAAAAAACAAGCGCAGCGTGGAGCCAACTTGACTTCCCTGCCTGCCAAATGCGAGATATAACGTGAAGGCGAAGCTGATACCTAGATCAATTTAATGTAGATAGGATATTCTCATTACTACTTAAAAAATATCACCAAGATATACTGAATCATTAAGGATAAACTCTTTTTTTTTCAATTCGTAAAAGTACAAAAAAATTGCCTAAAACGGTACAAAATTCATTGAAATTCTCCAAAAGCTGAGAATTTTTGGGAGGTATATTGTGGCATATGAAAGCCTTAACTCATAAATTACTTTGACAAGTAAAATTCTGCCGCTAGAAAGCTTAACATTTTACAATGACTTAACGTATCACAAGGCATAGTTGTGAAAATATTTGTTAATAAAACTAGGCTGCCTAAATTTTAGCTTTTATATAAGAAAAAAATATAAATACAAGATCGTTATATTGTGTTACAAAATGTGGTGTTTAATTCAGCTAGTTGTCTACTAGACAACTATGCAGTCTCAAATTAAAACGGAAGCGGAACTTGACAACAGGTTGTCTGTAATGCCAAATGCGGTTTACAGAAAGAAAATGAAAGAAAAACAAAGTAATATAGATTATTAGCAACATTAAATATAGGGCTTCTTGGTGCAATGGAACAGCGTCTGGCTAGAAGGGGGTGGAGTGTCAGTTAGTTTCGCCACTCAACACGCAATGTCTTGAAAATTAAGCGGGAAATGGAGAACGGAGTATCTTAGACGAGGTTCCCTCTGTCTACATGCTATGCGGGAAAAGCGAATGAAGCTGCTTATTTGTTTTTTTGCTTAATATGGCATAATATATAAAATGGTTGAGGGTGTATACGTAAAAGTCAACGTAGCTTATCATCCGAATTATCCACATGTTATGAATTAAACTAAATGTATATATTTCTTATGATAAGAAGGTACATTTTTAACTTTGAGAACCAGTTTTATATAAATTCATTTTGATTTTGGGTAACGGAGTGTCTTAACACTAGGTTCCGTCTGCCTACGCTGCTGCGTGCGGGATACAGCGTGAAGCTGATAAGATAAATTTTTATTATGCGCAGCGCCGACTTTTTACAAACTTTAATTGCGGCACGTCATTGTTGCACATAATAAGCGATACATAAGAACTTTTTTATACCAACAAATCCTTAATTTTTTTTTCAGTTTCACGCTGTATCCCGCGCACAGCAGGGTAGGCAGAGGGAACCTAGTATTAAGACACTCCGTTCCCCACTTTCCCGCCAATTCCTGGAGGCATTACGTCTTGAGTGGCGGAACTCAACGCCGCGCCTTCCCCTCGACATCTTTAATATTATATAAATTTTGTATCTTATATAAACTCAACATTTCTTTTGCTATTAATGGCCGACTAAGGCAAGCCATGCGTTACCTAATTGAATTTAGATTTAATCGTGACTCGTGATTTACTTTCTTTACTTTATATTGAAACTGAATACTGTAAAAACGTGATGGATGGAGGAAGTTTGGGGCGAAATGTTTTACTGTCTACGCAGTTTAGTTATTTATAGAATTGACTTTAATTTTTAGGTTTTTTTGTTTTAATTCTGAATTCTTCAGAATTCGGCAGAAAGTGGAGAACGGAGTGTCTTAACACTAGGTTCCCTCTGCCTAGCCTGCTGTGTGCGGGATACAGCGTGAAGCTGATTTATTTACCTACGTATATGACTATGTATAAAATATTTTGTCATTTCGTTTTTCATCTAAGATTGTTGATACCAATAATTTTATGGCTTTTAGGCGTGCCAGCTTACTTTACCAACGTCACGTAATACATGATAGGAAAATGTTCCGGTTTGCTCTCAGATCTCAGATCGATCTCAGAGTTGAGAGCGGCTTATAAATACGAACCTTAGTTATTTTCATTTAACCATACCATTGATACCAAAAGTGAAAAAACTAATCTACAGGGATCTTTTTCAATCAAAATCTTTATCCTTAACGTGGTCTCCGACATTAGAGTGTGACCAGCGAATTGTTATTTTCCAACAAAACTTAATTGCCTCCGGAAGGTTGGCTATATGGGTCGCGCGCGAGGCTGCGAGGTCATGGACTAAAATAAATTACATCTTAATGACTGATCTGTGTCATGTCTTCTTGTTAGAGGATTGTAATGGGGGAGATGGTGGATATGTTTTTGTTAGTTTTTTTTTTTTGGTTTAATAATTTTGGTTAATGTTATATAGATGCAGGTTTTTTTTTAGTTTCACGTTGTATCTCGGAAATAGCAAGGTAAACATTAAGAACTTAGTGGTAATACACTCCGTTCTCGGCTCTCCGACCGAATTCCTAGTTCTACTCTATATTAAACTGAATATTTTGTTACTCAAATGTATTTTCTATTAAGTACAATATAAATGTGACATAATCATACGATTTTTTATTACAATTTGGTGAATGTAGCTTCGTATGCCTTCTTAAGTAGTGTTAGTATTAGACTAGAGGCCTATTTTCTGTAATGGGTTAAAATTTGTCACCTTTCAAATGTATGTGATGGCATAAATTACATAGTAAATGGACGAACTGTTCAGGCCTTGATTCTACCTATGTTACTTCCTTTGTATTTGTACCTTATTACCTTGTTACTGGTAAGAGAAATGCAAAACAATTTAACATTCAACAACTATTTTGTTAATTTCTCATAGTATTGGGTTAAAAATTATAAATTTGCTCAAAGATGCTTTGAGGCTATCATGATGCAGCGGCACAATTTCTGACTGTAAGCGTAACGGTTGTATGTTCGATATGCACTGGAGGGTATAAATTGCTTTCATTTCCTTGCTCTGTTAATAAGATAAAGCGCGCCCTTGAGTTTCGCTATTTAACAAGTTAACACGCAATTTCTCGGAAATTAGGCGATGCGTGAGAAACAGAGTGCTGGCACTACGTTCCCTGTGCCTACCCCGCTACGAGCGGGATACAACGTGAAGCTAATATAATATATGTAATTTAAGGTACTCCATAAAATTAATCAAATATCATAGAACCATTTTTAAAATTGAAACCAAGATTTAAGAAAAATGAGAGCACTGTTTGATGTGACGTGTCAAGAAGTTCTTAGATTGTTTTCATTTAAAACTGAAGATCTTTCACAATGCGAATGTAGGGCGGGATAACGAATAAAGCGTTTAAATGGAACGTGAGACTTGACGGATGAGGCACTGTCGCGTCGTCAGTTTTGTCAGTTCAGTGATTTCTGTTGTTTTTTTCTTATTTTATTTTGTTTATAGCTTCCGCGCTTAGTAGGGTAGGCAGAGGAACCCTGTGGACCTTGTGTTAAGACATTCCACTTTTTAAGTCAATGCAAATTTTAAGACATAAATAATGTGAAACAGTCGCGGCCTAGTTATATAATGATATAATGGGTCTAGGTTCGATCCCATCATCGAAAATATTCTCTTTTAATAAAAGATAAAGAGTCATTATTGTACAGACTGCATAAAAAATATGATATCGTAAAAGTGAAGTAAATTTGAGCGGAGGGCTTAGGGAGGAGTGGATGAGACATAAACGTGGATAACCATTGAGCTCCTTTAAAGTAACGATGATGGCTTTGAGAGGGTGATCCCTCTGGAAGATAAAAATAATGTTGATGAAATGTTTTTCTTATTAACTGGTGACAAATTCTGTCGTCGTAGTGCTATGAGAGTTAGCGTCTGAGTATAAAAGCGATGGTTTTGAGTTCGGCTCTGAATCGAGGAAGTGAATTATTTTATTTAATCCATTTTGGTAAATACTACACTTTGGAAAATAAAGTGCAGCGTTGAATTCCACTACTCAATTCGCAATGTCTTGAATTCTGGCGGAACGCCCTGATACTAGGTCCTGTTTGCTAACCCTGCTATGTTATGAAGCTGAAATAAACAAGTAACTAGAACGAATGAGCATGAAATGAACGATTTCATTCAAAAATATTGTTTTTATATGGCAAAAGTTAAAATGTAAATTTATATGTATTAATATTATTATAAGAAGAGTTATGGCCGATCCAGGGGCAGGGGCACAAGTGTGTGACTGTAAACGCGACTGGTTGTGGGTTCGATACCTACTCGAGGGAAATAAAATATTTATTTTTATTTATATTTTCATTTCTTCGCCGAAAAATGGGCAACGGAATGTCTTAACACTAGGTTCCCTCTGCCTACCATGCTCTGTGTGGGATACAGTGTGAAGTTGATTTATTTATTTTATTTATTTAGGTAAACATGAAAATATTTCCGAACGTAAACGTTATTCCCAAATAAAAGCGGTTTCAAAAATAAAGAACTGATCTCACTCATATTTTTATAATAAGCTGTATAAATAAATATTTTGTATTTTTAAAAACAATATTCGTGCAAGTTTATTCAAAGTATTATACAATGAAAAATATAAGAAAAATAGTTTTGTAAATGGAAATAACTCAAATAGCACGATTTAGCTGACGTTAGCTTTCTTAGGAAATAAAATTACGCAATAAAAATATATGACTTAGATTTAAATTTATGATTAATTCTTTAGTTTTTGGCATAGGGAACCTTCCCATTTTCGAGTCGTTGCGTGTTGAGTGGCGAAACTCGACCCCGGCCCTGTCGAGTTACCAGAGCGAAGAAATAAAAATAATTGATTCCCTAAAGTGGGCATCGAACCTACATCAGTCACACTTCAAAACACATTATAATTCTAGATTATTTATTCTCAATTTATTTACAGGAAATGACGTCCTGCTAAAGTCCTACTGCAGCGGAAGTTTGGGAGAAGACTAACGCCGGCACTTCACCATGACCAAGAAGTTCGAGTTCAATTGGCAGATACCGGTACCGGAGCCTCTGTTGCAGGTGAGATAATACAAGTATTTATGTATATATAAAACTACTAAATTGTCTAAACTAAATCAACTATTATTATAATTTATTTTTTAAATTTTTAAAATGTTATTTTACAGTTAAATATGCTTTTTTAGAAATTGTACTAAAATTTAAACGATAGGTGGGATGGGTGGATCTTGATGATCAAGTTCAAATTTTTATTTGTTTATTAAAAGAGTAAGATTATTAAAATTAATATGTATACCTAAGCGTATTAAATTATGCGTCAATATTATACCTTGATTGATACGAACGTATGGTTCAATTAGTTCGAATTCTTTGGTGGATTTCAATCAACGCAGGTTCTATTCCGGCCACGTTAGGTTTTTTAGAACTACTCGCTTTTACTTGGGCTTGGCCAGCGTGGACAAATGAAAGTAACTAAGAGTTCTATATTTTTTGTCTATATTGTATCGAATAATAACAGGTAAGTTATTCTATAGTTTTCTCCTGAAATAAAAATAAGGGATAAAAAAAAACTTCATGTCATTTAACCCAAACTGTCCTGCTAATTTTGATTATGCGGCGAATTTCATACAAAATTCAGCAATAATGATGCGTAAATGTTGACCTAGAAGCTTAATGTTTCTATGCTCCAAGGGATCATAGACCTAAGTATTTGAAATTAATTGAAGCTCGATACCTCTCTCGAATCTCGAGTTATACTATCTTAACAGAAACAAACGGACAGCAAAGTGAGCAACTAACCTAAAAAAGGATGTAAATATACTTAGCCAAAGGTGTATCACCTTTTTTTTTACCATTTATTACCATTTCATTGTATAAACTGTACAGATTTACAATCTTAACACAACATAAGGATTATATAAAAGGAAATTTTGTATTCAATGTCAAACACAAGCTTGACATTGACCTGCGCGTGCTCACGATGTGTTAGATTTACAATACTGAATAAATATGTTATGTATTATAATGTTGTCATCGTACTGATTAAATTTAGTTTTTTTTTTTAGTTTTTTTTTGTTATTACCTGGTTAGTTCTTTAGCCTCTTTGTTTAGCTTCACGCTGTATCTCGCAAATTACAGTGGCAACCTGGGAATCTCTTGATAAAGACGCTTCTGTTTCCGTTCCGTTTAAGACACTTCTGTTTCCCACTTTGGGCCAAATTTCGGAGGCATTACGTGTTAGCTGAACGCCGTGCTTTGCCTCGTTACCAGAGCTAGGGAAAAAAAGGGAACAGAGGGAACATAGTGTTAAGACTCTTAACATAAGACACTCCGTTCTCTCATTTTGGAAACCCAATGCTGCGTTTTTTTTTCGTCACCTTATTACTAGGTTTTAACTTAACCTTGTGTCAAGAAAGTCTACACCCCACATTTTAAATTTAAAAACATGGCGTGTTGAGTGTTGGAAGTGAACCATGCGCTTTATCTTATTATTAGAGTGTTTAAAATGAGAACAATTCATTACTCCAAGTGGGAATTGAACCCACTACCGTAGCGTTCATAGACGAGCGGTTTGCCGCCGCGCCATGACGTCCTCATTTTATTATTATAAAATACGTTTACTTTTTCTGCAAATTAGGCCAACAATACTAAATAGGCACTGTGGCCGCCGCAGATTGTGAGTTCGATTCCCGAGAGAATATTTTCATTTAATTGCTCTGATGTGAAGGCAAAGCGCAGCGTTAAAACTCGCTACTCAACACAATGCCTCCAGAAGTCGGCGAAAAGTGGGGAGTGCTGGCCTAATATAATGCTCCCTCTGCCTACCCCGCTATATGCAGGATACAGCAGGAACCTGAAAAAAAATACTATATAGTTCTATATAATACTAAATACATACAAAGTACTGTATAATATTTTTTTAGGCATGCAGAATTATAGGCTATGGTTTGGCTTATTATTATTATAGAATGGTTTCATTGACCTTTGTATTCAAAAATGACATCGTTTTAACTTTGTGACACACCATGTTTATTTAAACGTTAAACAAGTACCGAGGTATATTATTATGTGAATATACTATTATACATACTTGTTCTAAGCGCAGTTGTGTCATTCGTAATGTAGACAATGGTTGAGGGCTCGATAGTAAATATTACATGCCCTCGAATGGGAATCGAACCCACAACCTGTCGCGTTTACAAGCACACGGTTATAAGGAAGTAGTCAGAGAAAACCTAGTGTTCACCTAGTGTGACACTCCGTTCTCTCATTTTAGAAATCTAATATCGCGTGCATTCTGCTCATGAGGATTTTTTTATTCGTCATATTAATATAGTTTTTTTTTTTCATTTAGCATATAGCTGGGTAGGCAGAGGAAACTTTGTGTCTTGAACAGTCTGCTTACCACATTTAATTTTCAAAACATTGCCAAATTTGAGGATTCATTTCCTCGAGCAGGAATCGAACCCAGAACCTTGTTGCATTTACAGTCACTCAATTGTGCCCCTGCAGTGGGACTGACCTCGGCTATAATAGTTGATATCCTAATAATAAATATAGAGTATAGACTATAGGTTTATGATATATGTCTATATGAAATAAAAAAAAAATAGTTTCACGCTGTATTCCACACAAAGCAGTTTAGGCAGAGGAAAGCTAAAGTAAAAACGGTCCATATTTACCATTTTCTACCGAGTTCTGGAGGTATTGCGTATTGAGTAGCGGAACTCAACACCGGGCTTTACCTCGACACCAGAGCGAAGAAATATAAATGTTAATAAAAAAATCATAGACTCGAGTGGGGATCGAATCCACAACCTGTCGATTTTATAGGCACACTTTGTGCCCCTGCGCTACAACTGGCCTCTATGTATAAATTCCCCTATAAATTCTATATCAATGACATGGAGAACCAGCTAACACAGCAGTAACCTATCTAAAGTTAGTACAAAATTTAAACGTATCGACTTCGGTCGATAGATTAAACATTAAGAAGGGACTCGAATCGGAAACCTTTGTTTGCACTTATCTTAATGAATATATGAGTAGGTAGGTATAACTTATATATCCAATGTGGCCCATTATGGAGTGCCACGCTGATGATTGATTTATCTTGGAGCAGATTTTGATCTAGTTTTGATGGGGTGGAAGAAAATCTCTATCTATATTTCAATACTAATATTGTAAAGCTGAAAAGTTTGTTGAGGCCAGGCAGGCCTTCCAGCGCAGGAGCACAAGCGTGCGACTGTAAATGTGAAAGGTTGTGGATTCGACGCCCACTGTAGGCTAAGGAGTATTTAATATTTACCCTCTGGTAACGAAACAAAACGCACAACACACGCTGCTTCTAGAATTCGGCGGTAAGGTGGAAACAGAAGTGTTTTAATGAGAACGGAGTGTCCTGACACTAGATTCCCAGGTTTACCCTGCCAACCCTAGGGGATACAGTATGAAGCTAAGAAAAGCTTGTTTGGTTGATCATGCTAATCTTCAGAACTTGAACTGCTTCAAAAAGGAAATTGTGCCGAATAGGCGACATTTAAATGAAGCGTTAAAACACTTGGTACCTTCCTAAATTTCGAAAAATTGCGTGTTAAGTGGCGGAACTCAACACCACGTTTTATCTAAGAGAGCAAGGAAAAGGAAATAATTTAGAGAGTGAGGATCGAACCAACGAACATTGCGTCACCAGTCAGTCGCTCTCCCACTCCGTCACGACGGCCTCAAAGTCATTAAAGGAGAAAAGATATTACAGTGTCTTAATTATTCTCTTCATAAATCTCTATGAGATTTAGGCTAGATTATGATGAGTCAATCAAACCGAGACATGCCTTTTATGGACTACATAGATTTACGGTCCGTAAACATAATAACCCGTAAAATAAAGATCGTTTGCATTAAATTTCATATAAAATTTTGGGTATATTTAATCTTATATGATTTTATTTAGTTTTATACATTTTTTAGTCATCATCTGGGGGCGCGGCAGTACCCCCGCCAAGTCGAAAGACATAATAGACATCATATTCGGAAGGACTCTGGTGAGGAATTCGGTTGCTGGCCCGTCGTGCTGTGTAGTGTGATACATACTAATCATCAAATCATGCGATGTCCAAGTCGATCTATTTGTTTAAAACGTAAAGTATTTTTAATATTGGCATGATAATAACTTATGTAATAACTTTAAACAGAAGGTCCTTTAAGTAGAGACTAAATAGATTAACCGACTTGGTATTACATGGATCTCACAACTTTTTACGGTAGAAAGACTGAGCTGCGAGACTTGAGTTTTTTTACAGGATGTTTTTGATGGCACCATTTTATTTTATCACAGTTTTAACTACTCTATAAAAGCCTAATACAATTAAAACAAAAGAGATTTTGCCATAACTGAAAAAGTTTTTTTTTTCAAACAATTTAAATAATTAAATTATCGTTGTAAATGTAGTAATATATGTAATAATAATAATAAGTAATTCAAATTCAAGTTTTTATTTTAGTTTTGAAATACGTGAAATAAATCGTTCCTCAATTCGTGCAAAGGTCTATTATGAACTAATCAATCTTACATAAAAAATCATGCACACTCATACTAGGTGGTTATTATTATGAATACGCTTAGGTAATTTACTTATTGTTTTTGTATATTTTATATATTCTAGTACAATGTGATATACAGCTGATTGCTACTTGTAGTAACGTTTTTATATACCTACCTATAAAAAAGTCTGCATTAATAGTTTAATATAGTTATAGGTATTAATTTTATTAAAAAGTGGGGAACGGATGTGTCTTAATGGGAACGGACAGTCTTAGCACTGGGTTCCCAGATTTCACCTGCCTACCATCCTATATATATACAGGATAAAGCTAAAAAATCTTAATTATTAATTTACATTAACTTCACTTCAGAAAGGAAGAAGAGAAGTATTTTTTTCATAGATTATATTGATTATATTAACTACTTACTTATAAATTCCGTGGATTCACCGAGCGAGTGTCCATAGTGAGTGTCGTTGCAAGGTGAGGAAATCAGAGCAGTGTCTGGGACACTGATTGAGACACAAATGTAGGCTTAAGGGACCCCTGTTTTAAACATATTAATACTCCCTCTCTTGTTCTTAACTAAATTAATTTCTAAGACGTGCAAGAAACGTACGATTTATTGATAAATTTCTAGTAGACTGCGAATGCTACATTAAATTACATAAAATTGAATAGAAATGACTTTATAAAATGCAATCAATTTAATATTCGAGACAGCTTTACAGGTATTAGTAATATTGAATGAAGTTATATATCTATAACTTTATAAATAAATATAATTTTCTCAAAAGAAACAAAACATGAGAAAGTTCAATAGACATTGTAGTCATTACTTTGTTAATCGTTTCGAGGTTACTGCACCTGCGGTAGAAGTTACCTCGGGCAATTAGAAACTGTCATATTATGTTAATACACAAATAGTTATTTAATCACGAAACCTCCAGTGGTAGCTAGTTATAATATAAAAAAATGACAAGGAAAATCAAAATACCTGGCAGAACCGCATTATACATGAACGCCCATTCATATTCAGTACTCCGAACTGAAAGAAAAAAGCAAAAAATAAGGGCTCTCTTCGATCTCGATGACAATATAACTGATATCAATATAAAGCAAAAACGGTTTGTATACCTGTTAAAAATGGACATCTAAGTTAACATCATGTTTAGCTCTACGTATTTCGTACACCTCCCAATTTTAGTTGAGTACTCAATACCGCGCGCGTTAAAAAAACTAAGAAATTAAGATAAAATTTCCCAAGTAAGATTCAATCTCACAACGCCCCATGACGGCGTCGATATTAAAAAATATAGTGCCTTATTTTTTTTTCAGCTTCACGCTGTTTCCTGCACACAGCAGGGTAGGCAAAGGGAACCTAGTGTTAAGACACTCCGTTCCCCACTTTCCGCCGAATTCTGGAGACATTGTGTGTTGGCTTATTACTTACTAATAATAACCAAATTCAAATGAACACAAGACTAACGACAAACTTTTAAAAGCTGGCAACGCACCTGCAGCTTTGGTGTTGCACGGGGTCGTGGGTAGCGGTGGTCACTTACCATCAGGTGACCCTTACGCCCGTTTGCCTTGTCTTTTCCCATAAAAAAAAATTATACAATTTTTAGCCTTCATACGCCATAAAAACACTAAACACAATTACTTATAACAAACAAGACACAAAACTGACGAAAAATATATGAAGATCTAATACATTTTATGTTAATGTTAAAAGCTTTCGCTACACAGATTGAAAGAGACTGTTATTTTAGTTTTCGCTTTTAGTATCTACGAAACGAAATTGTAATTTTCCTTTTAGATCTCATATTTAGCTTACTTTATTTATATGAAATATAAATTGTTGTTTTCATTATGTTTTTTAGTTTAATTTTAAATTCCGTCATTCAATACGCAATGTCTTGGAAGTTTGGTGGAAAGTAGTGCCTTAACACTACGTTCTCTCTACTTACACTGCTATAATATGCTATGTATACAGCGTGATGCTAAAAAAAATTGCTAACTTTCTGCCTTGGTGTTGCATGTATGTGAATACTACAAAAATAGCAAAAAAAGAAACAAAAACGAACCCCTTATAGGATCACTTTATCGACCGTCTGTCCGTCTGTCAATACCATTTATCTCGAGATTGCGTGGATATCCTAAGATGAAATCAAAATCTAAAATATCAGGTCTCCTAGGCCTTCTATTTTCACCCTAGGATCACAGAAAAAAATAAACTTCTAAACATATGAGCATATATGCATAATTTGTTATACATTTTCTATGAAATTCGCCGCCTAATCAAAACCTATAGGGTATTTCCCTAGGGCCTACTGATACGAAATTTGACATGAAGTGGGAATTTACAATACCTATAAAAGAAAAAATACGAAATTTGAAAATTTATAGATAATTTATTCATACAAAAGATCGTTATAAACTTACATTGATAGTTCCATGCATACAAAATAAGTGCATATGGACATATGCAAACTTAAATTCTTCTACTTCTATAAGTTATATTTCTAGCATTTAACTTACATTTTTTAAATTTAAGCAAAATAAAAACTACTGAAAAACTTGTTTTCTGGCCTTGAAACAACTTTTTAACACTCATGAAATAATGACTGTTGATATTATATTTGTAATGTACAAAATCTCTTCCAAAATTCAGTTCTATGCAATTTTTTTGTTCGTCAAAAACAAGAAATCAAAGCTAAGAGAACGAATACTTATTGAGAAAACGTATAAAAATTTGAACGTAGCGGAATTTGAACCCGCCCCTCTTTGGAAACCGTCCAAATAGGTGCGAGTTCAATCCAGTATTTTTCTTTCTTAAGTGTGGAACAACATTTTAAAAATGTTTTAAAAATAAGAAAACGAATTTCACGAAATTCCTACGGTAACGGGCAATATGGGATTTTCCATTTTCCATTTCAAAGCTCACGCAAACTAAATTGCGGGCGTCGACTAGAATAACATAAAACATGATATTACAAGTTTTACTTTGTTTTTGTCTACAGGGTGCTGTTTTCGACAGATGGACAGAGGAAAAGGACAACACCGAGTTCGAAAAGGAGTGCATGTTTAAAGTCGACGAATATGGCTTCTTTATCTATTGGAAAAGCGAGGGAAAGGTAAGAAAAGAGAAGTCTGCTTCACACTGTATCCCGCATATAGCAGGGTAGGCAAGAGGGAACCTAGTGTGAAGACACTCCGTTCCCCACTTTCCGCCGAATTCTTTTGAGGCGTTTTGAATGGTGAAAGTCAACGCCGCGCTTTGCTTTGGTACCAGAGCGAAGAAATAAAAAACATAATAAATAATATCTCACTCCCCCGAATGGTAATCGAACCCACAACCGTCGCGTTTACATTCATTCACCCTTACGCCACTGGGCCACGACGACCTCATCAAAAGATAAGTCGTTTAAGTTATTTGAATATACATTTTAATATTTTCAAGTAAGGACAAAAATTCTTTAATTTAAATACATTTATAAAAATATTGCCTTTTGTTACGGTTATTAGTTAATTTACATGATTCGAAACAAGCATTTCTTCTCAGCGCGGGAACGGAACCCAGGACCACTTCTTGTTAAATATTAAAGATCAAATCTCCAGATAGATGATAAAATTTTAATATAACCTTCTCGGCCACCATTAATGGTTATTTCCATAGCAAAAACTATATCAGACATTTATTTCCCCAAGGATTTCAGTTTATGCATATGATATTAGTCAGGGTGAAGTAGGGTTACCGCTTCCTTGGAAGTTAAGTTTTAATTAGTTTCTGTTTGATATTGAGGCCGCTTATTTGTTTCGCTTTTTAAGCGAAGCGTGTTTTTCTACATATTATGTGAATACATATATATTACACGAGGCCAATCGTGGCGCAGAGGCACAAAGTGTTACTGTAAAACCCGACTGGTTGTGGGTTCGATCCCCACTCGAGGAGATGAAATATTTACCTAAATTTGTATTTCCATTTCTTCGCTCTGTTGTCAAGGCAAAACTCGGCGTTAAGTTCTGCCACTCAACACGTAATGCCTCCAGAATTCGGCAGAAAGTGGTTAACGGAGTGTCTTAACACTAGGTTCCCTCTGCCTACCCTGCTGTGTGGGGGATACAGCGTGAAGCTGTTTTTTTTAATATATTACAAATGTTTCACAGTTAGTAATACAAATATAAAAAAGATAATTTAAAATAAAAAAACACACGCTTTCCTCCAATTAACTTGCAAATTTTCAGCCTCTGTAGAGTTACTCTTCAGATCCTGTCTTGATCATCAGACCAGCTCAATGGTGCCATTATATTGTATTGTCATCTGAGCTACGTATGCTAAGTTTCATCATAATACTATTATTATGAGCGGTACAAATATAGTTTCTTGTATTTTACAACATAATAACATGTCGCGGCGTTGAGTTCCACTCAATACGCAGTGCCTCCTGACCTCAGCGGAAAATGGTAAACAGAAGCATCTCAATGGCAACGGAGTGTTAACGAACAATAGATTGCCACCTCCGGTCCTGCCTACTCCGCTGTACAATGTAAATTACAATTTCTTTTATAATGTTATAATATGAACTTGATATAAATTTATTTTATTATAAAACCTAAAAATATATTATTTATAAGTTAACTTAAAATATATCATATTACATTATAAGTAACTACTTAGTATATTACGGGATAGTGGCAACCCTTCCTCATCTTAAATCTAATTTTGGCCGTCCTCTAACGTATCGCGTAATCAAATATCTACGTAATGTAAATAAGAGAAGCATTCCGAAATTCCAAGCTGTATTATATGAAAATGGTTAGAGGATATCTTTTACTTTTTTTTAGCTTTGCATCTTATCCCGCACATAGGGTAGATCGAGGAACCTGGATCGACCTGGAAACCTAGTGTTAGAATACTGCGTTCCTCTTCAAGACACTTCAATGATGATTAATTACGATGTAATTAAGCCAAGACTCTACTCTAAACTCTACATTGTCTTCTAATTCTATATGAATGATTTTTTTTGGAAGAGACCTTTTCTGACAAGAGGGCCTAGCCAAGTGTCATTTCTAACTTTCTGTACGCGTTGGCAATAATAACTACAAAAAACGATAATTTGGTAGCCAATGTCACAAACGATGACACTTTAGTGTCTGACGCTTCTTCTACGTTAGAGTACAAGACACTCGGGTTTTATTATCTATAATTATGAAATGTTTTAATGTCAATTGAAGGATTTGACAACTGTCACAACAAGTCGGTTAGTGTTACGCGCGGTTTTTAT
>JAATLQ010036994.1:11652-45927 GCA_013421005.1 Heliconius erato x Heliconius himera | reverse complement strand
AATGACCATCTTAATTTGGCCTGAGATATTTGAAACAATAGGATCACTGCGTATAAATTCAATACAATGTCCTGCAGTCAATGTCCATACTGGCGTAACAATACTCCCGGAACAAAAAGATTGATATAGTTTTGATTGTGTTTCTTTACTTATTTCCATAGCTAGAGCAACTGCGTAGGGAAACTCTCCGGGAACAGCATCTCGTCCTTGAAAGATTCTTAACGAATCAATATTGCAACATATACATCGCAAATAGTAAATATAAATAATAAAAATGAATGTAGAAATATTTCCAAACATAACTAACAAATCTTGTGAATACAACTTGATTTAACAATAAATTATTAAAACGTATTTCTTCATATTATTGTCGTTTTGCTGAAATCCATAAAGTATGCAACATGTGTTACTACTATAAAAGCTATAAATTGTTTTTTTTTTTATTAAATTTATAAGAAAAATATATTTCCGGTTTGTTTGTATTGTGCATCTTACACTAAAATATAATTTTTATAATGAATTATAATTGATATTTAGAATTTTTAATTCTTAATTTTTATTTTATTTTATTAACAATTGAAATTTATTTTTTTTATTTTTCTTTTTAGAACTATAATTTCTATTTCTTCAAAATTTACCTCAATTTCTTAAATTTTTGATATTAATTACCATATAATTTTATTAATTATTATTAAAATAATTAAAATTATATACTAAAATTTATATGTAAAATAAATTAAAAATAAATTGTGTAAAATATAACATTTTTAATTACCTCCCGAACACCTTCATCAATAAATTATTTAATAATGATGTTCCTAGTGGTAAGAATCTTTTATCTTTGTAATCGTGAGTCACCCAAAATCTTTTAAAGATTCAGAGGTAGCACTGTTAATAAAGTTAATTTGCAACACATGAGTCTTATATAATGCTATCAGAAGGTATTTTTCTAATAAGATATTTGCCATCAGAAGTTTATTTAAACAACTGAAGCTCAACAATATTATTTTGTCATAACTCAAACCTCTTCTGAAGAGAAGCCAAGAGCGCGTCCTATCTTTCTTTCTACTATAACTGTCTAGTGTCGTAAGTTATAATAAAAGGAAGGAAGCGCAAGGGCATCGTCTCGCCATCGTGAATTCCTACCAGAGTGCTGCAACGGTTTTTGTTGAACTCTCCGGAACGTTTGTGTACGACCTTTCTGAAGGTACTTGTCACTCTTATTTATGTTATTAATACTGTATTAACTTCGTCATTTGTGAGAACAATATAAGTCCTTGGATGCGAGCGGACTGCCGCTAAGCGGAAGATTTGTCACATTAACGCCCGGCACTCACCTCGCTGTTGCGTTTCATTTGTTTTCTACATTAAAACAAATTTAAAAATTACTACATAAAATAGCACCACACACACGTATGAGACGGGACGGGACACATTACACACCTACTCATCATATACCAAGTCGTAGTAACAGTGGTATACATTTTGTTAATGACCAACGCCATACAACCAAAACCGCAAGCGCACTGCGAAACGGCATCAGGCACAACATACTAAGTTAACGTCGCTATAACAGTTCGCATAAACATCATGTCAACCTCCTCGACGTCAACCAACGTTCAATATTGTCATTTTGATTAAAGCTCACTTTGATCCACAATATGTGTAGCCTCAACACATAATTTGGCTTTATACCTTGTGCCCCTGCGCCACGATGTTTGCAGCGCAATTATGGTGACTTCTAATGGGATCGTGAACATTTTTAAAACTTTGGTATTATATAATAAATCTTGTAAGGATTTTTAATAGTTTTAAAAAATGTATCTTCTCATCATATAAATAAAATAACATAATAGTACATTACACACTATGTATATAGCAGTCTACATTAATCTGTACGAAGTCGAGGTGGGTCACCACTGACGGACCGACGAACAGACAAACATGAAAAATACATGATCTAAATTATACGTTATAAATACTAAAAATCATTTATTTATATTTCAGTTCATAACTGAAAAACAATATAAAATCTTTTTCGTTCTAAGATGAAATACAAGTATATGTATGCAAGTAGTGTTATTAGACTATCATTAGTCCTTCGTTTAAGATAAGCTGTTGTACCTTCACTAAGTTGTATACGGTAGGCTCAACCTGACCTAAAATAAAATATTGAAAAAAAAATCTAAAATGAGCTTCACGCTGTATCCCGCACACAGCAGAGTAGGCAGAGGGAACCTGGTGTTAAGACACTCCGTTCCCCACTTTCTGCCGAATTCTGTAGGCACTGCGTGTTGAGTGGCAGAACTCAACGCCGTTCTTAACCTCGACACCAGAGCGAAGAAATGGAAATACACATTTATGTAAATATTTTATCTCCTCGAGTGGGGATCGAGCCCACAACCAGTCAGTTTTACAGTCACACCTCGTACCACTGCGCCACGACTGGCCTACTGGCCTGGACTGGCACTAAATATGGAAGGTAAATATATATATTTGCCATAATACAAAAGTGCACTTAAATTGGTTAAGACGTTTCTGAGATTATCGTGAACAAACGCACAGACGAACAGACAAACTGACTAAGTTCTATTACCTTATTAACAGACACCGATGAGTTACGATTTTATTACGTGTCGATAAGTTGTGTTTATTTTTTTCAAACACTTAATTGAATATTCTTATGGGAATTATATGAAATGCAATCTAAGGTTTTAATAATTTTCACATTAGAAATCTTAAGTGCGTTGCAAACATACATAATAGCGGGTTGCTAGTTATTTATATAATTTAGGTATAATTTCGAAGTTTATTTTTATATCATAAGCCGTAACAGTAGTTTTGGCGTCCCATTCTGTTTGGCGTAAATAATAAAGCGTGGAACAAATCTTAAATAAAGAAAATCATTATATTTCAGATGAATTTTATTCATATCATTTTTTTCAGGTACAAAAATAAATAAGATTACTGTAATCTCAATATCATTCACTTCATATTTGTACAGAGCTTGCTTTATCTGTGGTTTTCTTTTCTGTGGACAATATTAAAATAGTTACAAAATTATTTATACTGTAAAAATACAAAACTTAGAGGATTAAATGGCTATATATTAATACTCTATTAAATTACAACAGCATCTAAATAAGCGCAACGGTTGTGAGTTCAATTTCCATTCGGGGCAACAATGTAGATTCCAGGCCAAGACTTGGCGTTGAGATCCGCCACTGTACACGCAATTTTTCGAAATTTACTCGGTATGTGGGAAACGAAGTATCTTAACATAAGATCCCTTTGCCTAACTTTCTAAGTGCGAGTATGTACTTACCAACATCAGTCTCTTCATTAGGCTCATTCCACTCTTGTTTTGCCGATGTCGTGAAAAGTATGAAGAACAAATTAGTAAAGAAGTATACTGCTGATGCTAAGAAGAACACCTTGCGCCATTCTGATGCTTCTGTCTGGAAAAGAAATTAGTACAATGTCTAAAAATTTTGATTTTTTTCTTGTTAAATCTTACCGTCTTCATACTTATAAAAAATATAACATCAATAGTAAATTATAAATACTTTATATTATGTTTCTTAGCTTCATGGTGTTCTCGTGATTAGGCAGAAGGAATCTAGTGTTAAGACAGTTCGTTTCCCATTCAGCACCTAATTGTCAAGACATTGCGTGCTAAGTAGCGGAACTAAACGACGCGCTTTGTCGCGCATGTCTTTGCAGTGAACCTAGTGTTAAAACACTCTGTTCCACATTTTTCGCCGAATTTTTCGGCGCATTGTGTATTGAGTGGAGGAACTCAACGCCAGCGTTTTTGCCTTGGTGCGACAGATATTAAGAATTAATAATACTTTCCTTCGAGCGGAGCTTACAGTTACACCCTGGTGCCCCTGCGATACGATGGTCTCAAATAATATAATATTTAGAATAATTTAAAAAACATTATGATAAATTTAATACATATTTTAATATATTTTAAACACTCACTTCGTCTTGGATGATAATACCGCATACTATAGGTGCTATAATCGAAATGATATTGGCAAAGAAGTTGGATATCCCCATAAGTGAAGAACTGAAATTGGGTGCCAAGTCGATTGATATTAACTGAAAGGATAAAAATATTTTTTTTAAAATACATTTTTTTTTCTTACTTACTTTATTTTTAATATCGACCTCAGTATGTATAGTATGTATAGGTTAATGTTAATATCTTTTAGTCCCTCACGCTAGCTTCTATACTGCGATGACAGCTCCGTTCCCATCACTAATACTGCACATTTTCTTATGAAAATGAAGTTATTGTGGCATAACTCTTATTAAACATGAGATTGAAGATGTTTTTCTAGATATTGATATCTATAAAACTTTAGTATATCAGCTCTATTGTCAATAATTTTCACAGCATATGCGATATAAGAAGTTTTGGTACTTTTTTTACACATTGGGTTACAATTTTCACGCATATCTCTATTTTCTTCTCGTATTAAATACAGATCGATTCTAAAGTCCGGAGCCTATTCAATTTAAGCAAATAAACGAAAAATCTAATCTTTCCTCTTTATAATATTATATTAGTATAGATTTTATTCCAGCGAGTGGCAATCGCACGTTCTACCCATACACCATGGCGGTCTCAAATGACAATATTGATGATGCCAACTTAGTATTGTAAAATTAATAACCTATATTTATTACTTTTTTTTTCTTATGGAAAAGGACAAGGCAAACGAGCGTTCGGGTCACCTGATGGTAAGTGATTACCGCCGCCCACGGCCCCGTATCACCATTACTAATTTCTATAGAACATGGGAGTGTACGAAATATTTATATATCAAAATCTTAAATATTGATACGTTGCGTGTTGATTAGAGGAACTCAATGCCACATTTCTTTAATTTAAATAAAAAAAGAAAAAACAAATTTAATATAAGATTACGTTCTAAATATTTACAAGATATATAAAATGTATATCGGAGCTCTAAATAAAGCTAGACATTTCTAAAGAATCAAAAACTTAAGTAGTTAGATCGAAAGACCTTTGATAAATTGACTTTAGCTCTCTCGAGATTAAGTTGTCGATTTTTTGCGCCACGTACAAATATTTAATATTAAAACAGGTCAAAGGTACGAATAAATGAACTCCTCACTATGGAACTCACCTATGGATTGGAAATATATTATTAAAATCAATTTACTTTTACGATAAAGACGTTCTTCTATCTAAATTGATAATCCATTTCGTCTAATACTCAAAATCAATGTCACAAAACTTATCTTTTTGTTTTTCTTTTTAAAGAGAAGTGTCACCTTTAAACCCTTATGATTCTTTTAGTCTGTGAAATTTCTTTTCTTTTTGTCTGTCTTTTACATGTATACACTACGTATTACATACCATGTATCCAGTATATTGTCCCGCATTAATTCCTACACTGACAGTCAGCATTACTACAGCGAGAACCAAGTTACCCTCCGGTGTGTACGAGAGACCCACCAGTGCGAGAGCCGGGCCCCATAGACCTGAAAATAATGATAATAATGGAATATTAAAGTTACAAGCTTAAAAGGACGATATAAGTATATTAATTAAATCAGCTTCAAGTAGTTGTACTAATTTAAGAAAAATATCCACACATTTATGGTCAAATTCAAGTGAAAAATCTCTGGCTAAGCTAAGCGTGAATTTCAAAAAAAGCTCGAGATCTTCAATTTTTGTACGGAACTCTCGGCAGGCGAGGTCGACTCACGCTTGTCCTGTTTTTGTAAACCAATATAGAGACTCTTTTATCACATTGGCGATTTTTCCGCATTGGTTAGTAGGCTGAGGCGAGGAGAACTATTTATCACACGAATTCTAAACATTGTGTATTGAGTTTTGACACTGAACGCATCGAAAATATATAAGTAAGAATAAAATTATCAAGTGCACGAAGTATATACATACCTATAGTGTTGAATAATTTCCTCGTATTGGTTACGCTGAGCCAGCCACGTCTTATAATCAGATCAGTCATAGTTCCCATAGGGAAGCTCAGGATATACATGGCCAAATACGGTAGGGACGATAGTATACCATTCTAAAAGCGTAAAAACAATGAAATATATTGCTAGATTATACACATTTTTAACTAAATACATATATACCACACCACAAAAAAATAAGTAAAAAAGCATGGTAAGATTTTTGGATAAAAAAAATACCTACCTTAGTCAAATTCATGCCCAACACTTTGGCCATGTATGTGGGCATTTCTGTCATGAGCGTAAAGAAGCCCCAGTTCTGGCCACAATGTGCTATCACAGCCGCCCAGAAAGGAAGACAGCCAGCTATCTTTTTGTATGGAGTTGGATATTTCTGAAAGTATTTAGTTTATTTATGATAAATTTTATTCGTGTTCTTTTCAATAAATGCATAAGAAGTGTGGGTAAGCCTCTGTTGCTACTTATATTAAATAGTATAATTTTCAGAGAAGGTCTATTATTATTATATAAGATAATTTACAATTGTTAATGAATTCTATTTCATTGGAAATACTGTAATTTACAACTTTCTATACTTATTAGACTAGGCTAATGCAACGAAAATTTCTATGGTCTGAAATGCCTAATTCTTATTATCAAAAATAGCCAAATAATTAAAAATTATAGGTTAATATTTAAAAAATAATAATATTTTTTTAGCTTTACGTTGTATACCGCATATAGAGAGGAGGGTAGGCAGACCCTAGAGTCAAGAGACTCTGTTCTTCATTTTCTGCTCAGTGTTTGATACCAAACGACGACTCGTAGCTTGTAACCAAAGCGAGGAATTGTAGGCACTTACAATCACGCTGTTGCATCACGACGGCCTCAATTATTATAATCTCATAAATATAAAAGAATTTTTTTCATGTGCAATAAAGTATTATTATTATTATTATAAAAGAGTACAAAATAAAGCGATAACAAAATAATATATAAGTACCTTTTGTTCACCAACCCTGCCTAATGATGTTTGAATGTACCTAAGTTCTTCTTCTGATATTAATTTAGATGATTCTGGAGAAGCTGATCCCAACATCAAGTACGCAATGGTCCATATTGCTCCAAGAGTACCATTGACATAAAATATAGCTTGCCACCCCCAAGCAGTTGCGAGAAACCCTGACGCTATAAGCTGAATTGCAATACCTAGTTGACCACCTGGGAATACATAAAATTATATGTTTAATAAATTTTCTGGTTATGATAGGATAGTTATACGTTATTTTTATATGGTAATTAGAAATTGGATGACGAATTTTTTTATTTCTGTCTCCTGTAACTATTATTTTGTAATATTATCAACAAGCTTTTATTTAACTTGCCGTGTTAATATGTGTATTAGTGTATGTTAAATCTTGCAAGCTCAACTCGACTCACTTCCTAGTATTGAATTGAGCTGAAATTTCCGATTTTAATTCTAATGTCAATGAAATCATATAAAAATATAATGAATATTGTTGTTAATTAAAAATGGCTGCCGCAACAAAATGGCGAGTTACAAATTTTTGCACAATCAATCTAATACGGGGAGATCTTTTACCGGGATACGGTATATAGAGACCGTAGCGTTTGGCAGTCCGTTCTCTCTGACTACCCCGCTAGGGACAAAGCTTGAAGCTAGCTAGTTAGGTATTTCAGTTAGTTATAGCGAGAAGTTGATTATTTATTCTCTCATTTTCAAACTTCATTCCGTAGATAGCGAGGTAGGCAGAAAAAACGTAGAGTCAAGACACTCCATTACCTGCTTACCGCCCGAATTTGAAATATTGCATGTTTTTCTTAATATTTTAGTTAAAACAAAATATTTTTAATGACTACATTAAGATATAGATATATAAAATTTTAAACTACTAATAAGATGTCGTTGTGGATGCCATTCGTATACACTCGAAGTAATTACTAAGTGCTAGTTGAGTTAACGATTAAAGCAACACCAAAGCTTAAAAGACCGTTACCACGAAATGTAAACGTGATTTTTATTACTATAGACTTTATAGAGATATTCATTGTTTTGAGTTGGTACTAAACGCCGCGCTTTGATTTCTTACCTAAACGAAGAAATAAAAATTATTCATTCCCCCAGTAGCCCCACTACGTTTACGATAAGATATTGCTATGCTATAACGATCTTAAAATTCATTCTCTTATACTTCGAACAGAAACAAATGCAAAACTTTTCGAGTCACGCAACAGCATAATTATATTTTTATATCAGCTTCACGCTGTATCAGGGACACAGCAGGGTAGGCAGACGGAACCTAGTGCTAAGATATTCCGTTCTCCATTTTTCGCCGAATTTCGACACTATATAGGGAATCAAACATAATAACTTCCGGTTAACCTAGAATTATGAAATTTAGCACCTAGCACAAGTAATACTTAGTTTAGAAAAATAAATAAAATTATATATTTGTGATTAAATCTAAAAAATAATAGCCTAAAAGGGCGACAAAATTTGGTATTAAAACCTCTAGTTCAAGTCAGGTATCAGATGAAAGGGCTGTGGCTTAGCTAAGCTTGATTTTCAGAAAAAGCTAGCTAGCTGGGCGAGCCCGACTCGTGCTTGTCTTATTATTTTTTATTTGTGAAGTTAAAAAAAACGAAATTGGCATGATGGGATGAAAATCAACAATTTTTTATACAAAAAAAATATTTTTTCACGCGTTCGCTATCGTATATCGAGTTCAATCACTAGTACCTACGACATCTACTTGTCTTTAACTGCAAAAGTTATCCTGCGCCAATTCAGTACGTGTTGAACTTTGTGTTAATAATTGCTGACACAATTTTAGAATTTAACTTAATAAGTTTAAAGTTAGTGCAATTGGCTAATGTACATTAAGTGTACATTCCTTGTTGGGTATCTCTACAAGAGACCACATACCAAATGTGGAATTTCGAAAAGCAACAAAGACAATGTGGCCATTACAAATCAAACCATATATATCGCATGTGGTGATGGATAGGTCATGTATGTCGCAGAACTGATGGAAGATTCAGGTGAAAATTTAAAACTAGAGACCTGTCAGGATAAACGAAATATAGAATGACAACTAATAAGATGGGCTGATTATTATGCCGTCTTGTTTAGAACAACTTACCAGCATATATTATAGTACTTAAAGTGCCTTTCTCTTCCAAAGGTATCCACTGGCTCACAAGATGATGCATACTCGGATACACAAACGCCTGTGTCAAACCTTGTAGCACTCTGCAAGCTATGACGAATTGCCAACCACCCTGGAACAATTTCAAACGAGTATTAGGTATAAGCCAGTGATAAGTCACTCCGTTCTCCACTTACTCCTTATTTTAAAATTGTGAAAGTTAGTAGATCTTAACTGTGTGACATAACCATGATGCGTATTGGGACGTCTTCGAACTCGTGCAGACGTCCCAATACGCATCATTGCTGATTGAAGACGTCCCAATACGCAACGTTGTTGTCAAATCTAACTTTAGGGGTTACTGGTACGAATTATAAAACATTAATTGTCTTATTTAATAATACATTGAGCTATGGAGACTATATAATATATAGGCTGTAAACCATGTTTTAACCATTTGCGTAATGTATTACGTAAATGGTTTCGAATTTGTTATGTGTCATACAAACTTTGGTAAGTTTCCGGGCGTATAGACACATTTTATATGACATGAATTATACAATTATACTCCACTTTATATATAAAATAAGAATTTTTTGAATTTTTCCTTTATTTGAACTGGAAGTTTTCACTTTTTGCCAACTTTATACAACGACGCAGTCGATGGAGGGTTACAGAAAATATCCTATAGGTGTTGATTACGAAGCGAGATTCATAAAGAAAATCAGCAATAATCCTTCCTTAGCAGTCGGGAATAACGATGCAAAAATGCCCGTATCTTTTGATTGCGTTGACTTAGAAGCTTGATAGTTTTGTATATTTCAAGGGACCACCCGAATATTTGATATTAATTTCAACTTCAATCCTCAATGATATCTTAAGACATGGCCTTTACAGCCGGGCAGATGGAAAATAAAGTAATCCTACAAGGGTTCCGATTTTTCTTTTTTAGGTACGGAATTCCAAAACAACTAAATATTTTAACACAAGTAAAAAATTCTGTGTAAATTGAAAAGAATTGTCCTTCTGAATTAAAGACACTTCGTACTAAAAAATAACAAAAATATTTACTTTAAAAGTTAAACTTCATTTCAATTTAAAGTTCAGTTATCTTAAAAAGTTAATTAAAAAAAGTCTGTCTTTTACGTGTCTTGCAGTATTAACCTTAGATCTGGATACGATACTGTCAATTAACATAGAATTAAAAATTCTTTTTAAAGAACATTTTTGTGCTAAGATAGAAAAATAAAGTTGAATTACTCTTATTTTTCTTACTTTTTAATCGAGCATAACGCACATTACGAGCAAAACCATTGTGTTAACAGTTAGATGATCTATCACTACGTCACAGTGGCCTAAATGAAAGTTTAGCTTTTTTTACATTTTTTAGGGTTCTGTACCTTTTTAAAGAAAAAATAAACCCTTACAAGATCTCTTTGCTGTCCGTCCGTCTGTCTGTCTATGTGTCTGTCAAGAGCCTTTGTCTCAGGAACGCTTGGATACCTACATCCCAGTCCCTTAATTTCCTGAAACGCCCTAAGCGCCGCGCCTTGCCTTATTACCAGAGCCATGAAATGAAAATATTAAATATTTAACCATCGCGTTCCCCCCATGCCCCTGCTCCACGTTCTCTGTATTTTTTTACTTAAACTTCTTAAAAATATCTTAGTTTAATTTACCAATTTAGCACCAATGGGCATCGCGAGTGATAACAGCGCGTTCACTGACACTGAAATAGTGATAAGGATCTTCCCTCCAAACCTCTTCGCGAGTTCACCCCCAGGAATTTGTAGGATTATATATCCCCAGAAGAAAGAAGAGAGTATCATGGACTGTACGGTGTAGTTCCAGTCGAAGTACTGTAAATAGAATCAATGTATGTTATGTAACTTAACTTAAATTAACTTAGCTTCACGCTTTATCCCTAGCAGGATAGTCAGAGAGAACGAAGCGCCAAACGCTACGGTATCTATAACTCTATACCTCTTTCGCCTCGTCCACTGTCATCAACCTCTTCATACATGCCCATCGGGGGATCCTCATGCTTTTTACGTGACCTTCCTTCAGTAACTATGATACTGTATTGTCGAAGGTCAACCGAGGTCTCCGGATATCTTTTTCACCACTCACTTTTCCATCATAAATCTTTTTTGCCATTCTTTCATCACTCATTCATCGACGTGCCCAAACCAGCTGAGCACGTTCTTCTTCATTCTCACCATTCATATGTATGTTATGTATTTAGTGTAAAACCAATAATCAAGTCGTTCATTGCATAGTGAAACCTAATTCAGATATTATGGATTTTTTTTATCTTATTTCTTTTTATGTTTCTGACACGTACAATGACGGACAGGCACAGCTCGAAAGAAATATTTTTTTTCAATATATTATATTAAGATTTGATGTAATGTTATGATTATATATATACATACGAATAAGGACAAATTCTACTGTGATTATTGTTAATCATCTTCTCACACAAAAATATTTGCATGCGGTGTTTATCGTAACAAACATATGTATAGTTCTGTTTTTCTTTTTATTATTACAAATGTGCCAATGTTACAAAGCTGTACCGTATTTATGTGATAAACCAATAAATAAATAAATAAATAAATAAATACGAAAACTTTTTTTTTCATACAAATTTTGTTATTTTTTTCATATTCTTTTCACTTTAGTATATGATTACTATATCAATTTGAATTATTCCATAAGTACTGTATTGTAAATAAAAAAAATCAGCTTCACGCACACATCAGGGTAGGCAGAGGGAACCTAGTGTTAAGACACTCTGTCTGCCGAATTCTGGAGGCATTGCGTGTTGAATGGCAGAACTCAACTCCGTGCTTTGCCTCGATACCAGAGCGAAGAAATGGAAATTTAAATTTAAGTAAATATTTCGTTTCCTCGAGTGGGGATCGAACCCACAACCAGTAGGTTTTACAGTCACACTTTTTGATGCTGCGCCATGACTTGCCTGTATTGCAACATTTTCGTATTTTCTTTTAAATATTTTTATTTCAGAATAATAATTAAAAGAAATCTTACGACGTACTCACAACGTTAGGTTATAGGTCAAGTTTCTTCGTCCTCATGGAAATTAATTAATTAAAAATTAAAAGACCTAATTAATTTGAAAATTTATTATATGATACGTACTTTTAAAACATTTTAATTAAATACAAAATTATTTTGGCTAAATCTTATGTCTATAAGTTTAAATTTCCTTCAGATTTTTTCGAATGATTTTTCCTTTTGATAGAATATTAGATTTTTTACTTTTAATACACAAATTTATTAACTATTCTTAATACAAATGGTACATAATATTGATTCAAAAAAATATGTAGCAGGATTCGAACCTACGCGTCTGAGACGGCTTCCAAACTAAATTATTGTAACATTTTTTTTGCCAAACATTTTTTTTATTGATAAGATAAATGATATTATTATAAAAAAAACAATAATTGCGCCTATAAGTCGTGTCTTGCAATAGAAAAATAAACACTATGCAGTGTTAATCTAAAGAACTACTGTTTCGAATAAAAAAAAATAGAATTTGATAGTTAATTTAAAAAGGAAGACTATAAGCTATATTAAATCACGTTGATAATTATATTCGATAAAACCCACTGTACCTAGGTTAAATTTAAGCCCCAAGTAGCTAGTAAAATATACTTACGGTGTCATTTTCTTCATTGGTCATATCTACAATGGCCATGCTCATATTAACACGCATGCAGAAGGCTAATATCATAGCTAGGAATAGTAGGAACGTCTGCGCATGTCTTACGCCTAGGCCTTCTGGAATTTTTAAAATGTAAAACATTAAATGAGGTTAAAGTTAAGCGTGGTGGTTTTGTGTTCCATTTCCACTAAAGGAATTTTCTATAGGATTTTTAAAATATTCATCAGTAGTTTTTCTACCGGGGGTTTCCCAGATGTAACATTTACGCCCAATATTAATAGCCAATCTCCAACGTCAATCTTAGATTGTTTCATATATCTATCCAATCTAGAGATTAGATAGATGTATGAAACAATCTAAGATTGACGTTGGAGATAAGTTTTAAAATTGGGCGTTAGGATATACGAATTCGGATATAAGAAGAATATTAGGTATATCAGTTTCAATTTATTATAAATTTTTTGAATAAAATATTTATAAAAAAAAGTTCTTGGTACTCGCTACTAAACGCTAGTGTCAGTCACAATAAAAAACTAGCCACGACAAGTCACTTATATTCAAAATTTTCCGAAACTTTGAAATTAGATACGAATAGTTTTTTTTTTTTCGAATATCCGTTAGATTCGGTTACTGTTATGTATGTCTATAATATTTCTATGATGTCAACTGTTTTGTTGTGTTTATTGTGTGTTATATATTCTATATATACAATCAAAGTAAATATACACAACAATAATATAATAATAGTATAGGTTATATAATGTAACATATTACTACAGATAACAGCCAAGATGAACTAAAGTTCAAGACATTTGAATTTACTAGAAAAAGTGACGTAATTTTCCACTTCCGCATGTTAACATAAATAACATTTTATCCTTCCTGAATATCTTTTAACTATATGATATATACTAAATTACTAAAATAACTAAAAAAAACCCTTTTTATCGTGTCACCACCACACCAAGCTCATTATTAGCATATTGGACCTTAACATTTTGAGTGACTGCCAGTATCGCAATCATCTGGAAATCAAGAGCAAGTTGACGTCAAAGAAACTAGGAGTCATTGGCAGAGCTGTAGAGCTCAGGTGTAGCCTCATATGTAGTAATATGGATTATTGTTCTCATTTCGAGGTTTGTGTACTCCAGTATCAGGTAGAACCATTTGTTCGTATACAACGTAGAGCCGTTCTATTGCGTATAATCGGATCCAATAATCTGTGAAAGACTTGACACTTTGGGTTTGAAAAGTCTAAGCTATCATTATATCAAAATTAATTCATTCTAGACCAGTGCGTTTTACATGGTTCACAAACAAACTAATAAACACCCAGACAGAAATACAGACGGACAGACAAAAATTCGGACGAGTGGCTTTTAGCCTGTGTTATCGACACATTATCGGATGTCGAATCGGATTCATGTCTTTTTTTTAATTTTCGAGTGCAGAACTAATAATCTATTTCATATTCTACACATATAATAAAAGATGACTTTTATTATATGTGTAGAATATGAAATAAATTATTTACTAAAGTTAATATGTTATATCTTGTATCCCAAATACACAACAACACACCCTTAGGGGTCAATTTATGAAAAGAAATCAAAATCCATTTCAAAATCTCAAGTCTAGAGTAGCACCTATAACGTAAAAAAATCTGTATTCAAAAATTGAAACTCACAGCATTTGTAATAATGAAGTTTACACCAAAAATACATTTTTAGGGATCGAATTTAGCAAATACCGACGGGTATATTAGTGATAATCTACGTCCTATAAATAACGCACATGCAAAATTTGAGATTCCTATCATCATGTAGTAACGAAGTTTCATACAAACTATCAATCCCGAAAACAACCCTTTACAGGCCGAATATTGCAAATTTTCGTCATAGTGATCATTTACGTCCTATAAACAACATATTATTTTAAACATTTGTAGTTTCTGAGATTTCGTGATCTTTCGATTTTATATATTCAGATATATCTATATCTGTATGGATAAAATCGAAAGATTAATACAAAAATTAAGAAGACCTGAAGTACCCATCTGGGTACTTAAGGTCTTATTTTTTTATTTTCCAAATTTACCTTTGAAATTTACTGTATACTATGTTTACAGTGGTATTTGTAGCTGACCCAAAATTGATATTTTATTTAAGAAAGATATATTTTGTTCAGATCGACATTTTTTTATTCGTAAAATCTTTTGAATGGAATGTCCGATGTAAATAATTCAAAAATTAAACTGCAGGTATTGAAACACTCTTGAATACGAAATTAATTATTTGGATAAGAATTAATTTAAACGTCTGAATAACATGGTTTGATTATAGTCAGTATTTCTATCTAACACTAAAACTGTAAATAAAAAAATATTTATAAAAACAAAGACCCCGACTGCATAAAACTAAAAAGAAAATAAACAAGCCCTACAGTTTATTAGGATTAACAGTCGGGATCTCTTTAAATAATGCGGGGTTCTTGGTCTTTACCAAGAACCCCGCATTATTTAAAGATAAATAGTCTTGACAGACGTAGGTACAGACGAACAAAGTGATCCTAGAGTTGTAAGGATTTCGTTTTTTCTTTGGAGAAACGGAACGATATATGAACAGATTCACGGTTTTTTGACACATAATGCGGGGTTCTTGGTCTTTACCAAGAACCCCGCATTATTTAAAGAGATCCCGATTTTATTGATTGAAGAATTACTTATAGGTCCCGACTGTTAATACATATATATAGAAGAGTGTGTTGCGCTTAGTTCCGCCCTTTAGTGTTGAAAAATTGTGTCAAAAAACCGTGAATCTGTTCATATATCGTTCCGTTTCTCCAAAGAAAAAACGAAATCCTTACAACTCTAGGATCACTTTGTTCGTCTGTACCTACGTCTGTCAAGACTATTTATCTTAAGATCGCGTGGATGTATCAAGGAGGTATCAATTCAACATCAAAAGGTACGAGTGCTTAAAGTACGTGACTTTCTATGAAATTCGTAATCAACATCTGTGGGTAGGTATTTCCTCTAGAATACCTACAATTACAAAAATAATCCGAAAAATGGGTATATCATAGAAAAAAAAACATTATAAGCTTATATTTGAAAATGAGTGCATACTCCCGTAATGTTTGTCAATTACTTATGTTTGTCAATTTTAATCGCCGCGTAGTCCAAACCTTTTGTATTTTCCTCGTTAGCCGACATGTATGTAATTTAGTAAAAAGTGAAAACCTACAGTATTAATAAGGAAAAAAATACATACAAATATAAATGTATGTTTATACTACAGAAAAGTCTTATATTTGTAATTCCTTTACTAAAAAATCCACCAATGAACTCTCGATGGGCGAATGTGTCTCGGTTTTTTTAGGGCGTCCGTTCGTACGTCACAGCTACTTTATTCCGAAACTATTAGAACTAGAGGCCGGTCGTGGCGCAGCGGCACGAGGTGTGACTGCAAAAACGACTGGTTGTGGGTTCGATCCCCACTCGAGGAGATGAAATATTTACTTAAATTTATATTTCCATTTCTTCGCTCTGGTGTCGAGGTTAAGCGCGGCGTTGAGTTCTGCCACTTAACACGCAATGCCTCCAGAATTCGGCAGAAAGTGGGGAACGGCGTGTCTTAACACTAGGTTCCCTCTGCCTACCCTGCTGTGTGCGGGATACAGCGTGAAGCTAATTTAATTTAATTTAATTTTATTAGAACTACACAATCAAAACTTAGTAGGTATATGTATTCTGTTAACCGCTTTACGATTTTTATACAAAAATAAAAAAATATAATATTAGAAGACACATGGAACTGAAATAAAAAAAAAAATCTTTAAATCTATACGTGCAAGGTGTCTCTAATTAAGACTTTTAAATTGGCATTGAGGTTTCTAAATATTCTTTTTCAAAAGTCAATCATTTCAAAGATAGACACTTTCAAAGTGCTAAACGTGTGTCACTATCCTATATTATGTCCCTGATCTATGTTGCTTCTATGGTACCCTTCAAATGCGAGTCCAGGCCAATTTTTTATTTAATCTTCCAACCAATTTTTGAGTTTTTTATATATTTATCTTTAATTTATCTGCATCTCCTGTATCCTACAGAAAGCGAAGCAAAAAAATTATCTCGAAACTTGTCCTTCCGCGATGCCCAAAAACAAAAAATGCTTTCGCTACTAACACGCAAAGTGTTAAAATTGTCAAAATATTGAGAGCTAACAGCTGTAAATCTAGTTCTTTGCATTTGCAAAAAAACAAACGAGTAATGTTAGAGTATTATATATACATTAACATAAATCATAATTCACATATCACAATATAACAAGTAACAAATTACTTTAATTATTGTATGTTTAAATTAACTAAAGCGACCTTTTGATAAAAATAATACGTAACAATAACATTATACACATAATATTTATATTAAATACGACGCGTTGAATAAAATGAATGGAATTTTTTTAATGACCCAAAAAGTCGATATAGTCATTGCTCGTGGGTTAATCCACATTTTAAATAAATTATATTTCCATATAAGAATGGAGTAAACGTTTTGAGATTGACGTAACAAATAATATTTATTGTTCAATCAAATTTTCAAAATGAAAATAATTTATCTCAAAAATTTGTATGTTGACATAGAATATATGATGTACTCAAGATTCAAATGGGGGGAGCGTGCCTGCGTTTGTTAGACATATCAGCCGCTTTGCGGTATAACTCTCGATCCAACGACTTATATTGATCTCACAAATCAATCAACATCACGAATCGTGAATATAATCTTAATATAAACAAGTGTACATAAGAATCTTCAGAAAAATTACACACAAACGTTCCGGAGGGTTCAATAAAGACTGTCGCAGACGCATTGTCGTACGAATTCACGGTGTAAGGGCAGTGCCTTTGTACTTTCTTCCTTTTATTATAACTAACGATAGTGGAGAGGAAGGTAAAATCGCGCACAATCCACTTATAAAATAAATAAAAAATAGTAAAATTGTCTTTACAGTTACTTTAAATATAAGAAAGATTATTTAAAATTCATGCAGGATAGCTACATACCATACCATTATTACATTAAATAACTTAAGACTTCGCCCGCATATCATTATTTTATTATGCTGCATTTGTCAGAAGATAATCAGTATCAATTAAATAATCAATATAATCCAAACAATCGATAATTTTGAGTGCATTTGATAAATTTAAGTGCAAGCACTACATGGCTGCTTGCGAGGACAAAAAGACGGTAAGGGCGCCCCCCGCGGGAGTCGTTGGATCGTTGATTTATTTTAAATTTACATTTTCTTAAAAAGTATACTTTTGTTCAAATTACATGCTATGTATACATATATAAAAGCCAAAGAATATCTTTATACAATTTTTTTGATGATGAAATAACTTTCTTTCGTAAGTTTCAATATCTTTATCAAATCTTTATAGAATACATTGTAATTTTCAATTATTTTTTGTCATAAAATGCGTTATTGTGACCTATTATAAGAAATAGATATACGATATCGCGGATTTTTTTTTTACAATTAATAAAATAGAACATTTCTTCCATACAGTCTATTGATATATATTTCACTATTTTTGCAGAACACACACACGCTTAAAGCCATTCGATGGCGTTCATTATTATTGTTATTTCGTTATTTAAGGCTAACTAAGACTTACACCATAATGTAAACCTACAGCACTCACGAAGAAAGTAACTTTCATACAAAACCAAAAATTACATTGGGCCAGTAGAACCAGAGGTCAGCGTTAAACACTAAGATCTCTGGAACTAAAAAAATAAACTTTTCCGCTCTAATATATTAATATAGACAAAATTGTTACTTCTGTAGTAAATTTCTTGTCAGTTCTTAGCTGAAGTTTTCTTCCGGGTTGATAGGAAAAAAGTCTTTTTGAATAAAATGTATTTTGAATTTGAACCAAATACAACCATGCGAATCACTAAAGTCAAGTAAACCGTAACTGATAGCTTGATTGTAATATTATTTTATTAGGCATCATAATTTTAATGGAGTTCATAAAAAATATAAGTAAATCAAAGTTTTAAGTACTTATTTTATGATCTTTCATTATAATAAAATTATAGCTTTGAATTAATTTCAAGAGTTTTTGCTTATAGGCATATCATTAATGTTATATCAAACAATAACCTCGTAAAATCAATACAATTCACTATAAAAAATGATAATAAATTGGACGGTTTTCAAGAGGTATGAGATCGAGTTACACTAAGTCAAAATTATTAGTGGTTTCCAAATATTTTACTTTCATTAGCAAAATATTTGGAAACCAATAATAATATATTCCAAAATATAAAATGTGTTTTTTTGTTTTTTTTTGTTTATTATAATAAAAAAAAAATCTGTAACTTTTTTTAAAAATCCTTATAAAAATCACTTACTAGGCCTCATTTTTTCTATATCCGGTACACCCATGTTCTTAGTTCAGTTATTTATTTGTTATTCTACTAATTTGTCTCTTCTATTAAGTTATTTACTATTTTTATTTATTTAGTTATATATTTTATAATTTAGTTGTTTAGATGCTATCATGACGAACCCGCACTGACGCGGCGACCACTTCAGAATAAGCTGCGGATAGCTTACGCGGTACATTTCGCACGACTACACGATCCATGGAGACGAATGCAACTAAAAATATTTAAAATTGTCCGAAAATTTGAACGTAGTGGGATTTGAACCTATATTTTTTATATCCAAATCTTCTATCCAACAAAATAAAAAATATAAAAAAAAATGTTGCAATATTTAATCATTTATTACAAGATCAATTTATAAAATATAATATAATGTATTTCCCTTATAATCTAGTTTAGCCATTCTATTAAAAATTTTGAACTATTTTGTTTTATTAGCTTCACGCTATATCCTACACGTAGCATGGTAGGCAGAGGGAACCTTATGTTAAGACACTCCGTTCCCCACTTTCTGCCGAATTCTGGAGGCATTGCGTGTTGAGTGGCAGAACTCAACGCCGCTCTTAACCTCGACACCAGAGCGAAGAAATGGAAATATAAATTTAAGTAAATATTTCATCTCCTCGAGTGGGGGTCGAATCCACAACCAGTCGGTTTTACAGTCACACCTCGTGCCGCTGCGCCACGACTGGCAAGTGTAGGCAGAGAGGTTAGTGTTAAAACACTCCGTTCCCCACTTTCTGCCGATTTTTTGAGACATTGCGTGTTGAGCGGCGGAACTCAACGCCGGGCTTTTTGCTTTGGTGCTAGAGCGAAGAAATTTTAATTATTAATAAATAATAATTCATTTCTCTGAGTGGGCATCGAACCCACAACCGTTGCGTTACAGTCAGCAGCAGTCAGCCCTTGTGCTCCTGCGTCATATCGGCCTCCAATACTAATATTTACCAATACTTACTAATTAAATAATTCTTGTTTGTACTTTCTTTAATTATGTCTTGGATACGCTTCATTATATATAAGTAATTTCTCCGGGTTTTTAACCTATATAACTTTATAGTACAGTCATTATTGTCCTTTTCTAATAAAATCAAATTAATTTATTATCGTTAATTATGGTTTGTATAAGACATCACATTAGGCCCGTATGTAAGTGCATTATAGTCATACTCAATAAAAGTAAATCTCACATAAATTTTTGGCAGTCGTGTCGTTGCAGCACAACCTTTGACTGGAAACTCCGGTTGTGAGTTCGATTACTCGACTCGGAGGTATATATTATTTTTATTTCCTTGCTCTAGTAACAAAATAAATCACGGCGTCGACTTCCGCCAGTCAACATTCTTCAGTCGTAATATTTTTAAAAGAAAATATTTGCACGTTTTTTTTTATATTATACCACCGACCCGCTTGCGGCTTCGCCCTAAATACTTATTTATTTTTTTATTAATATGGATTACTTAAGTGTTCCAATAAAATTAAATTTTAAATTGAACTTTAAATACAATATCTAAACATTGACTAATAAAGTTACAGGCAATTTATTAAAAAAAAATACAATTTTGTCGAACTAAATGCTTAAATCGCGGCGTTAAGTTCTGCCACTCAACACGCAATGCTTCCAGAATTCGGCAGAGAGTGGAGAACGGAGTATCTTAACACTAGGTTCCCTCTACCTACCCTGCTGTGTGCGCGATACAGCGTGACGCTGATTTGATTTGAAATGCTTTAATTTTTTTTATTAGACGAATGAAATAAAACAAACATTAAATGTTATGGGAAGCTTGTCAAAATACAATTTTTAATTAAATTATTTGAATTTAAATTAATTACGCAGTTTCTGAGATAAGCGTGCACAAACAAACACAAAAAAGATTTAAAAATCTTTTGTTTTTGGGATCTATTACATTGATACACACATTAACAATAAATTTTCTAATCTTCCGTCAGATAAACAGCGGTCAGTTACAATTTTATTATACGTGAAAGTAGATGTATCATATCTGGTTAGATCAAGCCTATGATTTAGGAAAATGTATAAAATCGATTAAATGTAGGTATGTGGATATATATTTCGTAAAGGGTTAAAAAAGTTAAGTAAAGACGGACAGCCAGACAGACAGGAATTAAGTTTCGCCACTTAATGGAAATGGAATATCTTAACACTAGGTTCCCTCTGCCTACCCTGCTATACGGAATACAGCGTGACGCTACAAAAATAAAATACCCTATATTAAGAAGAACTAAAAAAATACAACCTCGAAAATTTGTTAATATGTGATTCATTTTTATACTTTTAAAATATAAATTAATTGATAAACTGTTAAGAGCTTTATCACAACCAATAGTACACACTATTCATTCTATCGTTCAGAAATACGGAATACGTGACCTATATTATACTAATATTGAGTAATATTTGGCTTCCAATGTGCAGTTCTAAAAGTATATATTTGACACAAATATTCAAATGCTTTTATTGTTATTAGGGTTCCGTACCTCTGTATCTATCTTTGTCTGTCTGTCTGTCAAGAACCAAAAACGCTTGGAGATATTCAAACCGCATGCTCAGGTCTTCGAAATTAATTAATTTCCTTAAAAAAAGGTTATTTCTAAATTTACTTTAAAAATATGTATATGGCCGTTTATATCACAAAAAACGTGTATTTTGACACTTTATAGGCAATCAAAATTAATAGAGTACTTCTGGTTGACTTAGATTTATGAAATCTACAGACAGTAATAGTTTTGAAAAAAAATAAAAATTACATATTTGTGGTTTCATATTAAAAAACAATAATCTTAAAAGAAGGTGAAAATTTGGTATAAAAGCCAAGCTAAGCTTGAATTTCAGAAAAAGCCCGAGGTCTACTCCGGAATCCTCGGCAGCACGACTCGCGCTTGTCCGGTTTTTTTTATATCGTTTTAATTTAGAATTCGTTTTTTTTTATGAATACTCGTAACAAAACTGCAATTTAAAGAAAAAATATTTTAAAAAATATTTTATTTCTGTATGTATCGGTTGTGTCTATTTTAACGTAGTGACACGTTTCTCCGTATTTCTTCTTCATATATTAAAAATGAAATTTATAAAAAATAAGCAAATACCAGCATGTGACTCAAATCCACGGCAATCGCTCCTTTTATTCAAAAGAGTACATCTCAACAACACGATAACTAAAAACATAATATAATTCTAGTCATTACCTTATATGTCTGGAAACCAGCGTATTATATTTTTTGCTTGAAATAATAATTACATTTTATAATTAAAATAATAATTACATTGAGCTCTGTCTGCCTGGGTTCCTTCACTCAACAAGTAACTTTTGAAAATCAAGCAATGCATGGGGTCTCCGTCACAGTGAGAATGGGAACCATAACCCTTGGTTCCTTCCCCCGTTTTGATACATGTGGAATATACGGCGTAAAGCTAAAAAAATAAAATAAATAAATCAGCTTTACATTGTATCCCGCACACAGCAGGGCAGACAGAGTTAAGATACTCCGTTCCCCACTTTCTTCCATATTCTGGAGGCATTGAGTGTTGAGTGGCAGAACTTAACGCCGTGCTTTGCCTCGACACCAGAGCGAAGAAATGGAAATATAAATTTAAGTAAATATTTCATCTCCTCGAGTGGGGATCGAACCCACAACCGGTCGGTTTTACAGTCACACTACGTGCCCCTGCGCCACGACTGGCCTCAAATAAAATAAATTATTTGAGGCCAGTTGTGGCGCAGGTATTATAATGGTAATTTACTTATTTAAATAATTTAAATTTAAATCTCTAATTCCATGATAAGTTAATCTAGCCAACGAACTTATCTAAATGTTGTAAGTAATGTCTGTTAATGAAGACAACTATCTAGTTCCTTGATATAATGTTTCACAAATCAGACTTTAATAGGACTCAATCAAAGACTTGCAATGTCACTTTCTCGTGGCAATTATTCGTCATTAGTTTGAGAAATGCAGTCATTGAGATGATTTACCACTGTGCTAGATATATATTTTATTTATGTACTCGTATAATAAAGCTAGCAAAAGTTAGCACAGATACATATATGTGCTAACTTTTGCTTGTGGATTCGCCCGCCTGGTTAAATGGAAATGTATGTTGTGTAGAATTCATTCCTGAAATGCTTCAGATCACTTTTTTGTATTTTTTGTTTGTCTTAATTTGACAAAACAAATTTATTTTTAAATTCTTGTTATTATAAATTTTCAGGCTGAATCTATCACATAGCCAAATAGACAGAGGGAATCTGGGAACCTAGTGTTAAGAAACTTATTCCTCATTAAGTAATTTATGTTCACCATTATTCAGACAATAGCACAGAATACGTTGTATACTCCGGCCCTGCTGGGCTTTCTCCGGATAATGTCGGCCAGTGCAGAAATTAACTTGTTTCTTCTGTTGACCCATCCCTCGGAAATGTTTCTTTATGACATAGAAGGAACCTGGCTTAACTTAGTTGCACGTTAACCACTAAGAATACCGTGTCACATACACACACGCACATTTATCATATCTGTTAATACTCCTGTTAAAGCCGCGCCAAGTATTAGCATATTGGGCCTTAGTGTTACGAGTGAAGTTCCAGTATCACCCTTTCTTCGCATACAACGTAGAGCCGTTTGCATTGGTGGGGATGTAATAATCTGTAAAAGACTGTACACTTTGGCTTTGAAAAGACCAAACATTCACCATACGAAAATTAATTCATTTCTTACCAGTAGTTTTTGCATGATTCACGGACAAACTAACAGACACGCTGACAGACAGAAATACATTGATATATTCAAGGACCTAATTCATATGTTTTTATTTCGTTCTTGACATTTGACTTTTTTATCCTTTTATTATATGTGTAAAATATAAAATACATTATTCATATATGTTATAACTTATATCCCTGGAAACTAACACTTAGGAATCGAATTATTTTATTATTAGAAGAATTATTATAATAATGAGACTTATTAGAGTAGCACCTACTAAAAAAATCCATATGCAAAATTTATGACTCACAGCACTTGTAGAAACAAGTTTCATATATACTATCGACCACAATACTACATCCTTATGGATTGAATATTGCAAATTCCCGTCTCAGTGAGCACCTACGTCCTATAAATAACGTCCATGTAAAATTTTACATCCCTAGCAAGTGTAGTTTTTGAGATTTCGTGATGAGTGAGCAAGTGACCTTTCGATTTAATGTATATAGATTGCTCATAAGTTTTTATATCAATTATTTCCTTTGTAATTAAATAAATCATTGTTTTGAATATTACTTATTTGACTATTATTAGTTTCACGCTATATCCTTAGTGTTAGGACTCTCTGTTCGGAAGTTTCGTTAGGATATTTCTATTCCCACTAAAAAAAAATTTCACTTCCTCGAGTGGGGATTGAACCCACAACCAGTCAATTTTACAGTCATACTTTGAGCCCCTGCGCCACGACTGGCCTCAACATTCAACTTCAACAGCGTGAAAATGAAAATAAAAAATAAAGAGATGAAAAGTAAATATCTGAAGAAATAAATTTGCTACGATGCGTCGCTTAAAAAAAGAGACATACAATTAAAGAAAATAGCTAACATTTTTAAGAGGATAATCAATAACATTTTTCAAAATATATGCCTAAAAAATATTTAGTCGACGCGACTCCATACAATTCTGTGCCATGTATAATTCCTAAGGGTGATACGTATTTGTATATCTATAGGAGGTTATCATTGCAATGTATGTAATATCAACAAAATTCGATGCCCCCTACGATATATGTTGACAAGAATAATCCCCACCAAGTGTTAAGAGGACGCACGTATCTTGACACTAGATAAGTAAAGAATGCTGTGTTATTTATACTAATATTAAAAAGCTGAAAATTTTGTTTCAGCTTCTGGTATAAATTGAAAAATAGAATAATTATTTTTGTTTTGGATAATTTGGTCGATTTGTTAATTTCCGATAAGGAGAGTTATATAATTTATCACGGTAATCATCAAAGGCTGTCGTGGAACAGGGACCCAATCGTGCGACCATAAGCGCTACGGTTGTGTGTTCGATTCCCATTCGGGTCGAATTAAATATTAAATTTCTCGTTCCGCCACTCAATACACAATACCTAGCCCTTAAATTGCCTAAAAAAACCCTACTCTCTATTTTTTTTTCGAATGGACTTTATTGCTGTTGACCTGGACTGGTCTTGACAGCGTTACCAGGCTGGGAGGGGCAAGAGTAGCTCGGTCCTGAGAAGGCTACTCTCTAAAAATTTATCTTGATTTATAGTCTTTACTGATTTATGATCATGAAGATATAGCAAAATTATGATTTGTTAGTACAAAGTATCATTGACAGTAGAGAATAATCGTAAAAAATTTAACCTATTTATTTTGCTATCATATCTGTAGGCAGATTTTTACAAATTTTCGCTATCCAAAACATATTTTTATAAGATGTTCGACTTAGTTTGTTGAGAATGTACGGCTTAGTGGTTAGGACACTAGGACGGCTTCCAAGACACGCGGGTCAAATGCTGCTGCGTTTAAATTTTTTATACGTTTTTAATAATAACATGTATACATATTCATAATATGCTTTTCATCTTGAAATATTTTTTGTAAATCCGGATCGACACTGGTTTTGTTATCAAAATGAACTCCTATATTTTTTTTCATACAAAAATATAATAAAATGAATCGTAGTTTAAAGGTGATTGATAACGATGCTAAGAAAAGCATATGTTTTTTATGAATTATAACAATGTATAATACTACAAGAAATTAAATAATAAAAAAATAATAATAGAAAACCACTTTAAGAGTAATTTTTTATACGCACAAACTTAAAAAGAAAATTGTAGAAAATAATTTACTTTCTTCAAAATAAAGAAAATTGAAAAATAATAAGTCAAAATAATTGATATTTATGTTTTTTTATGTATGTATATACATACATATATATCCTATTTACTATTTAAAATCCGTTACTTTTTTAAAACTGCGCCAACATGGGTATTTTTTAAAATAAATAAAATCCAAACAAAGTTATGGGAAATAACTAGTATAACAATTTTATTATAATTGTGTGAAATGAGAGATAGTATGGTGTACATACAGTTTTATCTATTTTAAGGTCAAAAGTTATGTTGAATTTTTATACTAATTAAACAATAAATTGAGGATTTTTTCCATTCTAGTACCTGATAAATAATGGATTTTGAACTCAGTCTTATAACCAGCCAATTCAAGGAATTCAAGCGGCTGGATTATTCACGTCTTTAAAAATATTAAATTAAATCAGCTTCACACTGTATCCCGCATACAGCAGAATAAGCAGAGGGAAGCTAGTGTTAAGTTACTCCGTTCCCCACTTTCCGCCGAATTTTGGAGCTTTCCGCTGAATTTTGGTGAGTGGCGGAATATAATGCCGCATTTTGCCTGGACTACAGAGCGAATAAATTAAAATATAGATTTAAATTAAATATTTCATATCTTCGAGTGGGGATCGAACCCACAACCAGTCGATATTACAGTCACACCTTGTGCCCCTGTGCCACGACTCGCGGCAGAAAATGGGGACCAGCACTCTGTTCCCCTCTTTTCGCCGAATTTTTAGAGGCATTGCGTGTTGAGTGGCGGAACTCAACATCGGACTTTTTGCCTTGGGGCCAGAGCCAAGAAATTCATGAAATGAAAAACATTAAATAAATAATAATCCACTCCTCCGAGTGGGAATCGAACCCACAACTATCACGTTATAGTTACACCGTTGTGTGACTTATTTTCGAGACATTGCGTGTGGAGTCATGGAGGAACTCAACGTCGTCGTTCTTTATTTTTCTTGTTACCAGTGCGAGGAAACAAAAAATAATATAATAAATAAAATTTTAATGACCAAGTGCTAAGCTATGCTAAAAATAAACCTTTGTTTGTAGTCTTATTCTTTATTTATTTCAAAACAAGAAGTCCGAATTAGGTTCTTAATTACGAAATAACAATGCCTTTTGAATGTACTTTTTTGTGTCACAATATAAATAAAATATTTAAATATTTATTCTGAGTTCTCAAAGAGTTTTTTAGTTTGCCAATATTTAAAATTGTTGTACCGTAAAGTGTTTCGAAAGATATTTGTTTTAAAAGGAAAATATTATGCTTTACGTTAAAACAATATTCATAGTAGGTACCCGTACTGGTAAATATTGTTTTGTGAGTAATATGCTTCTCAAAGAGAATTTTCTTTTAAGTAAGGTAGCTTGGAATACAAAATTATTCATAAATATATATTTTTATAGCATCACGCTATATTCCGCATATAGCAGGGTGGGTACAGAGAACCTGATGTTAAAATACTACCTTCCATACACACCTCCCAATTTTCGGAAAATTGCGGGATGACGATTGGAGAATTCGACGCTGCGTTTGTCTTCTTACCAAAGCGAAGAAATAAAACTAATATAACTAATATGAATGAGGAGAAATCGACCTCACAATCATCACATTTACAGTCTCAGTTTTGCCGATATATTTCAAATATATGCTAAAACATTAAGTATGAGGCCGTCGTGGTGCAGGGGCACAAGAGTGTGGTTGTAACGCAATGGTTGTAGGTTCATTTGGGGGAATGAATTATTATTTATTAAATATTTTCATTTCTTCGCTCTGGCACCAAGGAAAAAGCCTGGCGTTGAGTTCAGCCATTCAAGACGCAATGTCTCGAAAAGTTCGGCAGAAAGTGAGGAACGGAGTATCTTAACACTATGTACCCTCTGCCTACTCTGCTGCGGGATACAGCATTAAACTGATTATTTATCATATATTCATTAATTATATTTGTACAGGAACATCTTTAGATTTCTTTTTACGAAAATTATTCGCATATTCAAATAAAAATACTTTGTTGTACGAGTATTACTGCTTTTTATTAATTTTAAGATTTTTCTATAAATATCTATTTCATATACATTTATAATTAAAATACATTTATTTATTATTAACTAATTAACAACGTAGAACGTCCTATTTATAATTATTAACATATATACAAAATAACATTATAATTTTCCAAATGAAATCCAATAATTCTTTATCTTACCATTGCCAAGCATTGTCCTTAGTTTTAGGTAATAGAACTAAAAACTAAACTAAACTAGCTTTACGCTGTATCCCTAACGGTGTAGTCAGAGAGTACTTCTTTCGCCCCGTCCACTATCATCAACCTCTTCATACATGCCCTTCGGGAGGTCCTCATACTTTTTACGTGACCTCTACTATATACTCTAGTATATTTGATACTCTGTTTTCGAAGGTCAGCTGAGATCTCCTCCTACCTCTCTTGCTGCTCACTTTTCAGTCATAAATCTTTTTTGCCATTCTTTCATCACTCATTCGTTCGAATGCCCAAGCCAGCTGAGCACGTTCTTCTTCATTCTCACCGTGACATCTTTGCTAGTACCTGCCATTCAGTGTATCCCTTCATTGTGGATTCGATCAGCTAAGCGGATTCCACATATCCTACGAGGGGATCGCATCTCCATAGAATTTAACTTTCTTTCATTTTTCCGCTTCTTTCTCGTATCTTCCAACGCTACTGAATATACTTCAAAAATATACTACTTCATTTATTTGTTCTAATATCTAACCACTTATACTGATCTTGCGTTCTGGCCATTCCCAGAGACAATGTATATTATTTTCTTTTCTTCGTTACTCAGCCTCACTCTGTATCACGCATATGACAGTAGGTAGAGGGACTCTAGTTTTAAGACACGCGTAACCTTCTGTATAATTTTCGAGACATTGTGTTTTAAGTGGCAGTACTCTGTACTCCACAAAGGCTTCCGTTTCATTCTGTTTTAATTTCATATAAAATGAGTATACACCTGCTAACTTAAGTTTGTCAATTTTAGTCGCCATGTACCTAATCAAAATCTTCAAGGGTATTTTCCGTAGACTTACAATTATTAAATTTGGCAAGAAAAGAAAAATAGCATTAAAAATAATAAATAAAAAATAAATCCAAAAAATGGAAAGTTATATTTATATTACATATAAATACAATTACAAAATTATTGTTGTAGTTCCTTCTATACAAAAAAAACGCATACATTCGAAACCTTAAGTTTGTCAATTTTTATAAATTGTACTTCTCGTTGATCTAAAAACCTGAAATTAGTACGGCACTATCGGTAATCAAGTCCGACTCGAGCATTACCAGTGTTTATTTTTCTATATATAAAATAAAAGCCGTCTGTACACAATTTTACACATTTATAGTCTTAGGATACATACTTAATTTTTTTTATATAAAATTAGGATATAGGAAATACACGGCCAATAGATTGATGATCCAAGGCGCTGGTTAAATGGTCTATAAAATATATGAACATTATTTTATTTAATACTAACGACCCAAAAGTAGCTTCACCCGCTTTAACTTATTGTTATATTGCAGTCAAGTTACCATTTCTTATCTTTTCATTATTTATCTATATCCGATAGTAGTTATTGTGTCAAAGAGGAACAAACATCCATGCATCCTCACAAATTTTCACATTTATAATATTAGTGGGGTTACTTATTACTTTTATAAAGCAGTCTTATTAGAATTCTTCTCTTCGTCTTTTTCGTCTTTTTTCACTTCATTCCAACTTTGGGTCTTACAGGAACCAAACACGATGAAAAATACGTTACACGCGATGTAAACAGCTGAAGAAACGTAAAACACTTTGCGCCATTCATTAGCGTCAGTCTGAAAAAAGAAAAAAATGCATTTTATTGTACACGTAAATTATCAACCGGTTCGATTTCCACTTGAAGAAATAAAATAATTAATAATTTTATTTCCTCGCTCTTGTAACGAGGCAAAGCAAGTCGACACGCAATGCCTCCAGAAATCGAGGGAAAGTGGGGAACAGAAGTGGGTTCCCAGGTTCTCTCTGCCTATCTAGCTTTGTGCGGGGTATAGCGTGAAGCTAAAGAAAAATAATATAGCGAGTATATCACATTCCTCTCAAAATGAAGAAGAAAATGCTCAGATGGTTAAGGCGAGGCTCAAGAACGAGTTACGAAAGAATTATAATAAATATTTATGAAGAGTGACTGGTAAGGAGAGGAAGACTTTATTTGACCTTTAAAAACACAGTCGCGATGAGTGGGTCACGTAAAAGTTTCCCTGCAGGGACGGAGAGCATGCATAGAGATGTTGATGATAGTGATGTGGTAAGTCGCGAAGCTAAATGAAGTATACTAATGGTACCCACACGGCTTCGCCCGCGCAACTATAAGAACTATAGGAAATTTTATTTAATTAAAAAATATAAAATACTTTGTTATGTTTTTAAAAAAGTGTTTAGTAATTTCACATCCATTTAGGTAGGCGATAAGTAGGCTCGCATGGCTAAAGCAGTTTTTCCCGCATGAATTCCGACCAAGAGGCTATTTTTTATCAGGAGAATTTCGAGAAGTGTCACAACCCCCTATAACTTTCAATGTTAGTTCCATAATAATTCGTTCATATACAGAAACAGAGATGATACAGAAAAACAGAAATACAGATAGACAGATCTCGCTGTTTTTTTATTATCATACAATTTCTTTTTTTTATCATTATACAAACAATAGTTTTACAACAATTTAAAGAAAATAAGGAATTAGCCATTTCAATACAATAAAAATGTATAAAATAACTCGTGTAGCATGTAGTAATTTTATCAAACAACATAATTCAAATTGATAACTTTATTTATTTGATAACTTTTTTTATTTATGAACCGATTGTAATAAACAAACACTCAATTTTAAACGGAACTTGCCAGAATCTAATAGCGAAAACTGCATTGAAATCGGTTAAGTCGTTTCCGGGAATGCCGTGAACAAACGTATAGACGAACATATTAAAATATTAAAAATCATTATTTTGATTCCTATTACACTAATAAATGCCCCTAGTAATAGTTTATCTGATATATCTTCCAAGTACTGATATCGAGTAGAGAACACAAATCAATTTTCATAATTGTAAAATCTCATAATGTCGTCGGCTTCGGAGTATAAACCTACTAAATCAGTCTTTTGTGTTTTTTCATTATGCACATTTTTATAACATCCAAAAATATAAAAATATAAATTCAAAATTGACCTTTTTTATTTCGTATAGCAGAGAATAAAAATAATTTTAGATATTGTAAGAACCTTCTGACAATACATAATGGATACTCATCATTTTTAATTCTGTGTAAATTAAACTGACAATCATAATTCTAATCAGACCCTTCAAATGCACAAACAATTTCAAAGAAAAACTTTATATAATATAAATAAAACTTCATTTAAACTTAATTAACGATAAAAGCCTAAATGGCTTTTATCCTGATCCTTCATTTGTTCGTTATATCTAATCTATTTTCATTATAACATCATTAAACAATATTAATGTGTATAGAAATTGTCTGTTTATTCACTACTAGCGACCCGCTCGCAGGTTTCGCTTTATTTTGTAGCAATATTATCGCATGCAATACTTTATATTGACATAACTTTTTTATTAATGAACCGCTTAAATAAAACTATTACTAAATGTTATGGGTAGTTTGCAAAAATACAATGGCGAAATTTACAATTAAATCAGTTTAACCGTTTCTGAGATTGGCTTGCAGAAGCGCTTAGACAAACTGACAACCTGATAAATAGAGAAAAAATATAAAAATAATTGTTTTGGGTTCTATTCTAATAGATCTAATAGAATCTTATACATTTTCTCATAGATCTATCTTACATAAACAGACAGCGACGAGTTACAGCTTTTTATATACGTATAGATTTTAAAATATTTTTGATTTTTACTTTAAAGTAAGGCGAGTGAATATATTTATTCAAAATGGCATGCGCAGTGTCCGAAAGTCCTTGTAAAAAAAATATTTTCTAAAATAAAAAAATACTTTGTATAGGAAGGGTTTATTGGGATTGGAACCCAAGTAAGCCCCTAATACATATTTTTATTCTTATTTTAAATAACTTTACGCTTTATCCCATCAAATAAACTCAAATATGTACTTGTCGCCTAGTTTGTTTTGAATATAGTTTACACAAAAAATACATTCTTCCACTTTTCTTAGACGCTCAAGGTAAATAGTGGATAATAGAGATCACGTACAAACTAGATCCTTATTATCCATTATTCAAAGGGCTAAAAGAAGAAAACATTTTTTAACTAAACGTTGTGTCACGTACATAGCATGGTAGACACAAGGAACCTGGGAACTTAGTATTAAGACGCTCCGTTCCCATTAAAACACTTTCGTTTTCGACTTTCCGCCGAATTCTCAAGGCTTAAGAAATGAAAACATTAAATATTTTATTTCCCGTAGTGGAGATCCCACAACCGTCGCGTTTACAGTCGCGCACTTGTGCGACTGTAAACCTCCTCTTTTATACCCTCAAACGGCCGCAAAAAAGGATTTGAAAAAAAAAATCACTGTACCCTGCATATAGAAGGGGAGGTAGCGGGAACCTTGGGATTGTAAGACACTCCGTTCTCCTCTGTCTCTGTCTTTGTTTATAGTTAGTATAAATTAAAAAAAAGAGTGTTAAATAACCTCATCATGAAGTAAAGCTCCAGCTGCAAGAGGCGCGATGATGGATATAATGTTCGCTATACAATTTGTAATGCCCATGAGAGTTCCCGCGAAGTTTGGCGCCATATCTATGTGTACCAGCTGCAAAAATAAGTTAAATTATGTTAAGTATAATTATCAAGTTAAGTTATATATAAATTATATTTTAAATATAATAAGCTTTTATATATGTATTATGCTTTATTTTAACTAACTTTATTATTTTTGTTTATTAAGAGAAATATATAGAACAGAAAAAATAACGATTCAGGGTTGATAATGTAAAATTTACAGGTTTTAATTTTATTTCTTAAATTTAAGACATAATACTTTCATTAGATGTTCCAAACATGTGATGTACAAATTATACTCTCTATAAAAATATACATCAGCCTTTTAGATAAAGCTTGGTTTTAAACGCTGACACGCAAAGTAATTTACCATTTACCTTTACCTTATTAAGTTACAGTTAGTACAGGTTTCTGCTTTCTATCTGAGTTCAAGACAGCATGTTAAGTAGTGAACAATAAAAGAAGTAAAAATAATATGTATTAAGAATATTTATAAGCATTTCCCCAAGTAGAGATTGAATCGACAACCATTGCGGTAATAACTAGAAATATCAAGCTCGAAGCTTCGAAGTCATCGTGTGACTTCGAAAAGAGATTTCTTACACAATCTATATCTATACTTACAATAAATCTGTAGAAAAGTCGTTTCTGTACATTGAAAATATTTAAAAAAAATTAGCCAGGATGTTAAAGGATAATTAACAGAATCCATTTCCAACATTTTTGGAATTTTTGTCTGTTTGTCTGTTTATCTGTTTGTCTGTTTATGTGAACACGTATCACGTAAAAAGTACACAATAAATTTAAGCAACTTTTATACATAAAAATTACAAATAAATTAAAGTAGCTTTTAGTGTTTATTTCATTGTAATCGTTTCACTCTATCAAAAGATATAGTATTATAGTATTTAAGTTTTCAAGAAGTTAATATTTGAGATATTAAAAAATCGATACAAGTAACGATATCTATTGACAAAAATAGTAGGTACTAACGAATCTTGATATTCTCTTTCATACGCGTAACGCTATCATTAATTGCGATGGGATCTTAAAAGATGGCGCTGTGCATAAAAGAAAATATAGTTTGGAAAGGTTACCGCTACACTCTATTAAAAAATAATGTACTTAAAGTTTTAAAGATATTTATATTTGAAAAAAAAAAGAAACATACGCAATGATATCTATTGACTACACATGATACGTTACGTTTTTAAAGTACAATTGTTCATAGTACTAACTACAAAGTAAACTAAATTGAATTGTTGGTGAAGATTACCTTCGTAACA
>JAATLQ010036994.1:0-11552 GCA_013421005.1 Heliconius erato x Heliconius himera | reverse complement strand
GCCGTTCGTTCGTTTATGTTATTAATATTTTTTTAAGAAACGTATAAAAAAATCACTTTTGGTAGCAACCTCTAAAAAATTGTGTCTCAAGAAAAAAAGCTCTGACACTGTTTATAAAAATATCCCGCAGTATTATTTCATAACTTACAAGCGACACGTACCGACTTTGCACTATTGCACCTGTATGTTGCATGTATGTATGTGCCAAGGGTATTTTAGGGTACATACCTCAAAATTCTTATAAAATAACTTTGTTATTTGTCCGTCTGTCCGTCTGTCAAGACTATTTTGTACAAGATCGGTTAAAGGTTAGATACCTCAATGTTCAAGTCTATATTCCCTTAGAGCACGAAAATCTATCTTCTAAATCATCGCAATCAAATAACGATGAAATATGAGAGTTTATGCTTTGTTTTTTGTCGCATTTTCTATCATAACTATAGGGTACTTCCCGTTGATACAATTTCGAAATTTGTTAAGAAGTTAAAACTTACGGCACGTATAAAGGAAAATTCTAAAATTAGTTTTCAAAAATTGACTACTTATTTGTATTTGTGTCACAGAAAAAACCATTAAGTACAAATTTTAATCTGTACTTAAATTGATACATGACAACTTAATTAGTTATTCTTTTGGTGTATCTCCTTTCATGAAACTGGTACGAAAACTCTCGGGGCATGAGTACGACTTGAACTTGCCCGAAAATTTTGATTATTTTATAGATTATATAAAAATGCCTAAAAACGTGCTTTCTATGTATATTCTGTATACCAATTATATATTTAACTAATAATGTTACTAATTTAAAAACTATACAGGAGCTAATATAAGTTATTTTACAAATAATATCGTGAGTACTTATCCAAATCAATTAATTAATAATAAAGGCTGTTTGTAATATATATATTTCTTAAATGAATAATCATGTAATTCAAGCGGGCAAAGCCGCGAGCAGGCCGCTAGTTAAGAATACCGCTAGTTAAGAATATAATTACCATAAAACCAGTGTAATGACCAGCATTCAAACCAACTACAAGCGTTAGCAATGTCACTGCCATAGCCACTGCGCCGGCCGGTACATAGCAAAGGCCAATTAGAGCAATGGCTGGCCCGAAGTGACCTGGAATTTTAAAAAGTTTATTGATTATATGTTTGTTTAAAAATAAAAATAAAAAATATTACTATTTATTTAGCCCGTCGTATCGCAAATGTAGCAGGCTCCTCACCGCTCACTCTGGGGAATTAATTATTTTTATTTCCTCGCGCTGATAATAAGACAAAAAACATTGAATTTGGCCGCTTAACATAGAATAATCAATCTTCACGTATAGCGTGCCGCACACAGCAGGGTAGGCAGATGGAACCTAGTGTTAAGACACTCCGTTCCCCGGTTTCAGCTGAATTTTGAAGGCATTGCGTGTTGAGTGGCGGGACTCAACGCTCTCTCTGCCTCGACGCCAGAGCGAAGAAATGGAAATATAAATTTAAATAAATATTTAATTTCCTGTGCCCCTGGGCCACGAAGGCTTCTAGAATACTATATATACTTTCGAGCTATTGCGTTTCAAAAACACAATCACTGCGGCACGTTCAGAGTGTTAAGATAATAAAAAGTAATTTACCTATAGAATTGGATAGTTTTCTGCAAGCTGTAATCGAAAGCCAATTCTTCTTTAAGATATAATCTGATAAGAAACCAATTGGGAAACTCAGCAAATACATGGCTAAATATGGCATGGCTGACATAACACCGTTCTGAAAAATAATAGCACTATCTTATACTCGTATCTATTTTACTCGTATTTATATATCTACTATACTAATACTTGTCCTGAACAAATGAATATATGTGTAAACTTTATATAAAAACATATGATTTTGAATTCTTAGACATTTTGAAAATATAATTGGACTCAGTCGTTGACGCTATGTCAGCTGTATTATAAGAGATTAGGGAATAAATTAAATAATAATATTTTTTAAGCTTCACACGTTACTAAACGGGATAGCCCAAGACGATGGAGTGCCTAACGTCGTTGTCTCTATGTATCTCTTTCACCTGGTCCACTGCCATCATACATGCCCTCACATGATGATGTACATTTAAACGTTAACCAAGGTCTTTCTGTGACTCGCTTATTCATAAATATTTTTACCATTCTTTCATCATTCTCTCTTGCGAACTGCCTAAACCATCTGAGCGCGTTCTTTTTCCTATTGTTACATCCACTCTCTTTTCTTTGGTATATCCAACGAAGAAATTGAATCTCCGTAGGATTATTCTTTTGTAAAACGAGAAACGAAATGGTAAATTTCACTATCATATATCAGGGTCAGTACCAGAACTGTATTCCATCTCAACAATGACTGACAATGCAATGAGCATTATTTGCGTAAACCAGGCCAATTTTGCGTTCAGGTCACCTACGTGTACTCTAATGCTGCTTTACTACACTGAACAGTCGCAAGGCGCAATCTTGTTAACTGCCCGATTAGAAGTCAAAGCAAGGCGACATGCCTACTCCTATACGCATTCAAGCTGAATGATCTCTGTTAAGAGTCTTTGTAAAGAGTCCATCCACATTATATCGGGGCAATACCTCCTATAATTTCTTTCTTACAATCTGCCAAACACCGTTTCCAATACTTTTTATTTATATCCAATTTTTGAAGAAAAAGAAAAGAAAAGATCACATCTATGCACTACTTCACTTTTTAAGCCTACTTGAGCTTTTCACAACTCTCTTTCGGATATCTCTTCGATATCCTACTCCGCTGTTACTTGAGGCGGAGGTGTCATTACATTCATACAAATCCTTGTACAATTCCGCCCAACGCTGTAATATGCTGTTCAGTGGATATTTCATTTTTTTTTCTTTTTTCTTCAGCGCGTTTCAATTCCTTTCATTGGAAAGGGATGCTCTAGATAGTATTTCTAGAAGTTATGGATACGCGGGGTAGTTTGTTACCCTATATAATTATTATCAAACCGCCCCGGGCATCACTAATTTCTCGCTAGAAGCACCTTGTGTTTTCCAGAGAGTAGTTCCTATTTTGTCTTTTTCTTTTTTGACTTTTCAGTCTTTTTGCCTTTATCAGCTTTTTTTTATTTTGTAATAAAAGATATTTAATCTTATTACTTAAGAAAATTTAAAAACATGTTAAAAATATAATTTGTCGCAAATAGATAAAAAGTCCACTTAAAATGAGCGTGACTGCATTTTCAAAAAAAAAAAAAATTAGCTTCACGCTGTATCCCGCACACAGCAGGGTAGGCAGAGGGAACCTAGTGTTAAGACACTCCGTTCCCTACTTTCTGCCGAATTCTGGAGGCATTGCGTGTTGAGTGGCAGAACTCAACGCCGCGCTTATCCTCGACACCAGAGCGAAGAAATGGAAATATAAATTTACTGCATTTTCACAGAGTATTTATTGCTAAAAATAGTTAGGAGTTGGGTTTCAGTCAGCAAGCAATATATCTATGTAAGTGAAAAGGGGGAAATTGATTGGTTCGTCAACTTGTCCCCTTGGGTCACTACAAAAATATTTGAAAAATATATTATAATATAAGCATAAAAGCACCTTCTGCACTACTGTGCAGAATAGGCATATAGAATTTAGTGTTAATATACTCTGGCCCTAACTTTCCTCCCAATTTTGGAGACATTGCGTGTTGAGCAATTTGTATCTACTATACCTTTGAATATATGTAATTATCTCCTCGAGTGGCTTTACTACACAGAAAAAACAAAAGTAAGATAAAATAAAATGAGCTATGTAAAGTGCAGATTGCATCATTATGTGCAGGGAGATAATAATATATTTATTCCTACTTATACGTTTTTAAAATTATATTGAAAATCATTTAAAAATAAAATAATTAATATACTTTTATGACTATGGCGCAGTTGTGCACGCACGTCGCACGATTGTGGATTCGACCCCTATTTGGAGGAAAGGATATTTCTAAAGGTATGAAAGAACAAAGAAGCACATAGGTACAATTACTCCATTTTCCTCTTAAAGCGTAAAATTGATCAAGTGCGCGTCGGACTCGTGATCAAAGTGTTCCGTATCATGACTTATAAGACGACTATAAAATCACGTTTGTTTGGGAACTCGCCCTTAAATATTTGTTTTATTTTAATTTAATTATTTATTTTTAAAGTGAATCTAAATATTATGAAAATATTTCGAACGGCTATCTATCTGTTGCCGTTATCAATATCGAGCAAAAAAATCACGTTTATTGTACGGCCCTCGTATTTTTCCTATCTTATAAATATATATTTTTATCTGTTTTTTTTAAATATTCATTGTTATAGTGGTAACATTAATATATCATCTGTAATAATTTCAACGAACAGTCATGGTTTAGGAAATGTATACAGACCGACGGATGGACAACGGAGTCTTAGTAATACGGGACCCCCGTTTTATTCTTTAAACACGAAACCTTAAAAACAAAATCATAACTTACCGCCTTTATATCAACGCCTAATACTTGTTTCATATATGAAGGCATTTCAGTCATTAGTGTCCAGAAACCCCAATTTTGACCGCAATGGGCTACTATAAGTGAAATAAAAGGTAGTGATGTGAATATAGCTTTCCATGGTGTTGGTAGTTTCTGGAAAAGAAAAAGATATTATAAAAAGCATAGAGTCTTAACACTAGAATCTTCCTGCCTGCCGCTGTATCCCGCAGCAGGGTGCTTGTGCGGGATACAGCGGGAAGATATAAAAAATATATTATTAAAAGTACCGAGCAATATTAAAACATAACGAATAACCTGTAAATGTTGCATTTCGGAATGTCAACCAGTAGTATGTACGGTACAAGGTGACATAGACCTCTCACCAGCTGTATCTAAAAATTCCTTTCTCCACAACATTGAAATAAAATAAAGTTTGCAATAAAAGAATTTATTGTAATACCAATGCCGTTTGATAAACTGGCGTATTTGATTTGAATATTGGGACGGAGGTCGTGAGCTTTATGCTCATGAAATTGAGATTAGCAATGGCCACTATAGTACTAACACCTTTTCTTTTATGACAAGAGGCCGTCGTGACGCGGATCGAAAGCGTCTGACTGTGAACGCAATGATCGTGGGTTCAATCCCCACTCGGGGGGACGCATTAGGTTAGAGTAAAAAGCGTGGCTTTAAGTTTCGTTTATGTCACGAAAATTAGGTGGTAGTAGTCAGCGATAAGTGGGAAGCGGAGTATGCGGGGACAATAAGTGTGAATGACACCTGTCCAGTTACATGATATGCAATTATCCTTTGACATAATAGGCAATTAATTAATATCACATTAGGTACTTAATGAATATCTTGACATTGAATATACTAATCTATGATCAACCTTTCTAATTAAAGAGACTCCGAGATATGCGCGTTCAACCGAACAAACTCATCAATTTTATAATATTAATATAGAAATATGGATATTAAACCAAATACCAATATAAATAATCAACCTTATGAACACTTCCAACGTGTCCTAGAGACGTTTGAATGTACATTCTTTCTTCAGCACTAATCATTTTACAGTTTCTTGGTGAATCCGCTCCTAGGAATACGTAAGCAACTGACCAAATAGCGCCTAGACTTCCATTGATGTAGAAAATTGCTGGCCATCCCCAGTAGTCTGCTACGAATCCAGATACTAACAACTGAAGAGCAGTTCCTAGTTGGGCGCCTGAAATAATGACAAGCGTTGATAAAATAAAAAAATAGAAAAGTAAGTTATAAATTGTGAAAATAGTAAAATTCTGTTGTGTGTGACTGTGTGTGTGGTGAATACTAATTCTAGCTAACATAGATATTTACAAAAGTCAGTTTAGAAACGCAGTGTTAAGGCCCACTACTTACACTATCTCTGAAACATGGAGAATATTATAATTTATTACTTACTGTATATGCAAAATTCCACAAAGAAAAGATAAACCTACGTGTTTTAATCAATTTTCAATAGTCAAGATCGAAAGTATGAACAGGTAAAAATTATATAAATGATGGTCACCTGACTTTTCTACAGTAAACATAAAAGCTGTTTTATATTTAAATTTCATGTGACGCTCATAGAAATATTATTCAGATAAGACCTTCGTTAGGCCTTCATCTGTACATGTAAATTATTTTTAACAATGAATGACCTTCATCTTTCATGGATAATTATTGTTTTGTTATCATAACAAAATAATTATTCATACAACTATGCGTATTACAAATAGTTGTTCAAATAAGTATGTTTATTTTTAAGTGTTCAAGAATATAAATGAATAAATATTCAACACTTAATATAATAATAATAACATTTTGTTACACATAAGACTTTACAAGTTTTCATTTTAATTATCTATATATAATTTATCATAACATGTGCAATGGCGGCCTTATCACTGCAAGTGATTTCTTACAGGCAACCACTAAGATATAGTATTATTAGGACACTTATGTAGGTGCAAAAAGTATTAAGTTATTTATCACATACTAAATATATATATAACTAATAAATATATATATAAAATAAAATAATAATATCGAAGATAAAAATTATAAAAAAAATGTATGAAAAAAATAAAATAAAAAATAATTGATTAAATAAATTAATAATATTTTATAAACTTTAAACACCTATCAGCAGTATTTTCTAAAATAACCAAATTTTAATAATAACAAAATAAATAAACAAATTGAAAGCATACAACAAGACGAATATTAGCAGGTCATCTATCATGTTAATATCAATGCTAACGTCGCTGTCCGCTGTCAACTGTTGTTTCATCGAGCTACGTAGAAATAAAACTAACATAACATAATATATCCAAACAAAAGAAATAAAAAAAAAGAAAATGTGTAACCAGAAAAAAAATCATATATGGGGCCGTTCAAGTATTACGTAAGCAGTTTTTTTGCAATTATTGACCCCCCCAATATGTCATCAAAAATAAGCAATCCTCTTACAAATATTTCGTTGAAAACATCAAAAATAAGCAAAACTGAATATTGCATTTGATTCATATCCAAGAAAAATATCTTTGTAATGATTATAAACATTTTATGTTACATCTTAATAACATTCTGTCACGTGCCCGAATTTCGAATATGTCAATTCTAACAACATGTTGATATCGTTAGACGACACTTTAGATATGAAATCGTTTGTTTTCTAATGTTCATCAAAGGTAGGTGTCATTGTAAAGTAGTTAGATTGTGACTATTCACAGATGCAGCGTTGAGTTCCGCCACTCATCACCTAATGCCTCCAGATTTCGGAGGACAGTAGGAAATGGAAGTGCCTTAATGGGAATGGCCTGTCTTAACACTAGTTTTCTGCTATCATGTACTGGTTTAAATTATATATTGGTTTATTCGATCTGGTTAAATACGGCGGAGCTGTCCGCGACGCACCTTGTAAAATCTCACACATTTTCAAAAAGTTACAATTTACTATGATTTCTACAGTGTTCATTGTTAGTAAATACGAAAGATGTGTTAAAAAATACTTAAAGATAAGTAAGTTTACCTGCGTATATCACAGTGCCAAGACGACTTTTCTCTTCTAATGGTACCCATTTGCCTATTAGATTATGAATAGATGGGAAAATAAAGCCTTGAGACAGTCCTTGCACTACACGACAAGCGCAAACTAATATCCATCCACCCTAAAAAAATACTTAAATATGAAAAGAAACCTAAAATATTTATTTATTTAGTCTTATTGTAAAGAGACAGAGATAGTTTAGAGGTACATTTATTTTACTCTTCACGCTGTATCCCGTACATAAAAGGATAGGTAGAGGGAACCTGAAAACCTAGTGGTCAGACACTCCGATCGCCTATCGTATCGGACATTGCCTATCGTAGTGGAACTCAACGCCGCGCTTTGTCTCGTTACAAGAGGAAATCAATGAAAATCGTGATTAAAGCCGCACAAGCGTGCAGCTGCGCCGCGACGGATATTGAATTAAAAATATAATTATTTATTTTGATTTCTCTCTGGTCTGGTAGAAAATGTGTGGCGTTGAATTTTGTTCTACTTGTGTCTTTGAAAGTAAAAACGCAGCTTTACCCGCTTATGATATAAAAGAAAGTAAAGTTTCATGTAGATCTGTTCAGTAGTTTTTGTGCGAAAGTGGAACACATCCATGTTCACAAACTTTCACATTTATAATATTACAATGATATATCGGCAAGGAAAGAAAAAGTAATATATGATTAATTTATTTCATAAATCATAAAATATTGGACGTTGCAGAAGTTGGTTCCATGATCAAGTCAGCCCGAGGATATCATATTACAAACATCCATCCTCACTAACTTTTACATTTGTAGTATTATATAAAGATATATGGCATGGATAAAAAAAATATATTTTTAATTTATTTTATAAATGATAAAATATTAAACGTTGAAGAAGTTGTTTCTATGATCAAGCCAGCCCGAGGATATCATATTATTTAGGAAGATATAATTTTATTGTCACGTTACGTTTTATAGTTACAAATTACTACCAAGATTCATGATATAATTATTACAAATGAGCCAAATTCAGTTTTTTAGATTTTATTACTACTTTTTAGATTAAGCGGGCCATTCAGCCAAACGTGTGATGCGCCGAAACGACGGAGGCATTACACTCATGGCACATTGGCGACATCTTCCGACGTGCCGACCACTAAGGTATTTACCAAAGCAGCCGCGTTCCGTCAGGGCCAGCACCAGCATGAGCGCCAGTGTCCTCCTGATCTGCGCGATATCCTTTAACAATAGTTGCAAGCCTCGCGACCACTCGCTTGCGCAGAATGTATGTACTCTGGTGAGCATTTTTGCCTGTAACTGCTAAGGTGTATTGCTTGCCAAGAGAGTTGCCGCCGTCCAGGACACCGTACGGTACCTCTGACTTGATCCAACCGCTATGACCCGCTGTCTTTCGCAATCCGGGTCCTATTGCAAGCAGTGAGAGAATCCGCCCACACAGGAGCACCATACAGAGCCATTGATCTCAACACACCGACATAATGTTCCGGGCATAGAGAATCTGGTTCTTCAACATTCGGCAACAGCCTGCCATTCATCGTTAAATAAAATAATATTTAACGTATCATTAAAAATAGAGGTCCACCCGAAAGTCATGATCTGTGTACTATAGCAACAATAAGAAATATTTTTTGTATAAAATAACAAATGAGCAAGAATGCATATAACATTATATCAATCAAAATTATGTCATATTATGGCACAGCTGGTTCGTTTCTTTAATTAATTGTTTCATAAGTAATTTCGATTAAAGCGTCAAGGTTAGAACGTGACATTATAAGAAATGAATTGCGTAGCTTAAATTAAAAAAAAAACTTTTTTTTAAACATTGTATTTAAAATGTCTCAAATTTAAATACTACATCCAGTGAAGCATCACCAGCAGTATTTATAGGAAAGAGATTCTAGTATTATAATACTTCGTGCTCCACTCTCTATCCATATTGGAGACATTTATTGATACAAAGGGTACGGCGGAACTCAGCGCCGCACTTTATCTAACCAAACACCAAACACAAGTGACAACATGTCAATGTGTAACACATTATATTGTATCTTGTCATTATATATCTTAAAATTGTTGATAACGATAAGAAAAAACGTGATACGCTTTGACAAATAACAAAAACAAATAAATATCTACGAAATATCAAAATAAATACATCCATACATATTATACCATCGAGGCTCAGTTTACATGAGCTTACCATAGTGAAAAACTTTTGCTAATATGCCATATCTTTATTTCGTAAATTTGAAGCTGTCAAGCTGAAGAACTTTTTTTTAGGTGGAATTCTTAAGGCATTACGTATTTAGTGGCGGAACCCAACGCCGCGCTTGGCATTTCATAATTTCTTATAGTTCAGTGGAGCTATTTTGGTTCTTTTTAGATGATCCAGATTTTTATTAGAAAATGCTCGTCCTGCTGAACAACTCTTTCTTTCTTATAGATGAACAAATAAATAATTCATTATTAGAATTCTGGATTAATCGTTCCGGATTTTTAATTTTTATGTATCAATAAAAAAATCTCATCACGCTCAACGACTTTTGTTAAGACACAATTTCATTTTATCTTAGAGTTTATCTAGACTTCTATGGATCTACATACTAATGTTCAAAATCAACTAGCGCCTAGATTCTATCTAGGCTTAATAGTTGTACAAAAAATACATCAATCAGCTTCACGCTGTATCCTGCACACAGCGTAGGGTAGGCAGAAGGAACATAGTGTTAAAACACTCCGTTCCTTACTTTGGCCTCAAACTTTTGGAGGCATTGGTTGTTGAATGGCGGAACTGAACCCCGGACTTTGCCTTAGTACAAGAGCGAAGTCCGAATGTCCTCGAGAGGGGATCCAACCCAACCAGTCGCGTTTACAGTCACATAAACTCTCATTCACTTCTTATCGTTTATTATTTTATAAACTACTTACAGGTAAATATAAAAAAAATATTTTTATAAAGCTCCTTGATCTAGCATTGCATCTAGCATTGTCTCTATAAATTAATTTAAGAATGAATTCTCTAAAACCAATACTCTTGTATCAGTATAATAAGATAGCCACTAATATTGAAGGTTCAGATGTGGCGTACGACGCTTTAGGAAATTTTTAACGAAAAAATGACAAATGCTTGCAAGGCTCTAGACTAGACTGATTCTCATGTTTTCCTAACTGTTGCTTAATTTTTTGCCTTTATTTTGTTATTTTTTTAACCTTTTTTATGCTTAAGCCCTTATTAAATAACACTCCATTATTATTGTTATTTTGTTACTTAAGGCTAATTAAGAATTAGACCATGATGTTGTATAGCCGATAGCACTCCTGACTGTAGTTTTCATATTAAAAAAAATGTGAATCCGATTAGAAGTTCCAGTTTAAACAAACAATGCTTCTGCTTTATTATTTTAGTATAGATAAATAGTAATCACAAATAATATAGTAAAGATAGGTATTAGTTTCACTTTGATTATTATAAAATAATTAGACTGATATTTTTAAATAAAAAAATATTTTCATGCAATAATCATAATATTATGTTATCGTGAACACATTTTATAGTTATAGTTTTTTTTCTATCACGAACATCTAATAATTATATTCGTTTACGTATTCAACACAAGCTCATTAAAACCATTTTCATGTAAAAATTGACAAGATGATGGTCCGCACCGCCAATAAGTTATCAGATATTTACGCAGAGCCAAGTTTTGGACTCTATAAGCCCTAACTATATGTATAAGTCCAAATTTCACAAAATCTAATGTTAGCGTACTCGTGTAAAAGAGGGTAGGTTTAGGTGGAAAATAACTATAAAAGCAGTGGAATTGTGTCAATCGGGGGCACTCGCTTGTAAGTGACGGCCCCTGTTGGAAGGAAACTAGTGTGAAGTATTGTTAGTAGGTGATACATATCACTTATTGCAATTACATAGTATCTCTTTCAAAATAGTTTAGAATCATATAGACGACGTGTGTTTTTAACGTGTTTCTTTAAAAACGTT
>JAATLQ010036993.1:5282-45944 GCA_013421005.1 Heliconius erato x Heliconius himera | reverse complement strand
TATATTATAATTTGTATATGTAATATAAGTATCGTCTATGTATTATATATGTATGTATTATTATACTAATAATATCTATATGTTATTTATTTGTATTCATTCTACTCTTTATTATTTATGCACTACCGAGATATCCTGTACTATTTGTAAGTTTATGTTAGTTAAGGTTACCTGTAAGAGATCACTAATAGTGATAAGGTCGCCTTTGCATACTACCTCTGTGCGCAAAATGTTTTTTTTATTTTATTTATTCTGTAATTTTATGTTGGTGTTCCTATGTCTCTTGTAAAATGTCATATTTCCTCTATGTATGCAATAAAGAGTTTTATCTATCTATCTATCTATCATTTTCTTTATGATAATAACCACCGCACCGCAACGTAACCACGCAATGCCCTAAAAATTCGGCGGAAAGTTGGAAATAAACATATTTTAATGGAGAACGTAGAGTCTTTACGAGTTTCCCGGATTCCTTATGCATACCCCGCTACCCTACCCTACTGAGCTCCTCGGGCTCGCCCACCGAGGCTTCCGTACCAATTTAAGGATGTTCGGTCAACGGGATGAACAGCTTTTTTTCCTGCCAAATTTCATATCTATAGGTCCACGGGAAGTACTACTACTGTATCTCGCACGTAACAGGGTAGGTAGAGGGAACCTATTATTCAGACACGCCGTTTCCCATTTTCCGCTTATTTCTGGAGGCATTGCGAGTTGAGTGGCGGTGGCAGTCACACAATATGTTTATATAGTATATATGTAATGTAAATCATTTTCATTTCCGCTGAGATAGACAGAACGCGGCCGCGGCGTTCAGTTCCATCTCAATAAGTTAGATCTTGAAGAATAGGGGTTCCTTTTTTCCTTAAAAGGTACGGTACCCTAAAAGAATTTATGCAGAAAGTGGAGAACATTGTATCTTAATATTACCTTCTTCCTGCAGGAAAAAACGTGAAACTGAAAAAAATTAATAAATTAGAATTTTTTGTTCACTTTTGTTTAATGCTCGGTATGAATATTTATATCAATCATGTTAACAGTTTAATGAACTAATTATACATTTCTGCAACAAACTGAAATCGTATCAAAATCAAAGAAAATACTGATACTGAGATTTTTTTTTACTTTTTTTTCAGCTTCAAGCATGTTTCCTGCATGTAGCAGAGTAGGCAGAGGGAGTCTAGTGTTGAGACACTCCGCTTCCCACTCGGTCAAATTCTGGGAGCTTTGTGTGTTGAGTTGCGTAACTCAACGTCGCGTTTTAGCTCGACACCAGATCAAGGAAAAAATAATATTAAATATTTCATTTCCTCGTGTTGAAATAGAACACACAATCTTTTAATTACTTTCTATTTCTTAATTACTTTAATACGAATTCGAACATATTTTCGAGTCATAATTTATCCTTTGTCCTTTGATATGTGGTTGTGTTTCTTTGTGTGTATTCTGAACAAGTGAGTTCACTATATTGTAACTTACAGGTAAAATGACGTTTTACCGACTTCTGTATTCTGTTTTCTTTCATGTTTGTTCCGAATATAAAAAAAAACAGTCGAATTGATAACCTTCTCAGAACTTTTAACTTGATGAATCGATTTTGATGATTCTCTTTTTAAAAGCTCGTGCTTCCCGTGTTCCCGTGGTCCCATTTGAATTTGGTCCATTTCTGATAATGTCATCTATAAGAAAATCACATAAGTCGTAAATTTGCATTACGAATGTACGCGACAAATGGACGAATAACTCAATATCGCGCCAACCGATTTCGACGATTCTTTTATTATTGGACAGGGTACAGTTCAAGAGTAATTTAATGAAAAGTTCTGATATGGGATATGAATGGGAATGAAGTCGTTTTTTTTGTATAATTTCATTTATAAATCAAATTCATTTAATACAATAGTGCTTTAAATGTATTTGGAAATTGAATCGATTATATTATTACACAAGTGTGCGACTGTATACGCGATAGGTTGTTGGTTCGGTTCCCATTCGAGGAAATGAAGTATTTAATGTTTTTATTTCCTCGCTCTGGTAACAAGGCAAAAGGCGGCGTTGACTTTCGCCGCTCAACACGCAATACGCATAATTCTATTAAAAGTGGAGAATGGAGTGTCTTAGCTAGGGGTTACAATATTGGACCAATAAAGTAAAACGGATTTTTTCGATATTCCAGAAAAATCTCTCTCTATATTCCAGTTTTTTCAATATTTTCGGGGTTTGATAAAATTTGTAATTATTAGCCAAAAAGAAGAAAAGTGGTTTTAAAAATTAAGTTTGTAGAGTTAAGTTAGGTGGATATTTTCACGAAAATTGTAAATTATTTTAATTTACCAAATAAAAATAAAATAACACGACCAGTCGCATTTACAGTTTAACTTTATATTACTACCATTAACTCCTTTAATATAAATTATACGACTGGCCTCATTATTCGTATAATTGGTATTAATAATAAATAATATATGTTTCATTAGTATTTATTGTATTATTTGTATGTGTTTCAACGGACCCCATTAGCGGCCTCGGCCTTAACTGCGACCGGCATGGATAGATTTTCCCCTATGACGTAGCGTGTAGTGTATTATGTTCTTGGACCCAAATTCCATAACTGTAGACACACGGGAAGTGTCATATAGATTTTAAATACGCGGCAAATTTCATACAATATGCAACAAAATCGATGCATTAATGCTCGTATCTTTTGACCATGTCGACTTTGAAGCTTAGTTTTTTCTGTGCTTCAATGGACTGTAGACTTAAAAATTTGATAACAATTTCAGCTTGATATCTCTACGAGGATTCCTTAAAAAATAAGAAAAACGTTTCTAAATTAAATTAAATCAGCTTCACGCTATATCCCTCACACAGCAGGGAAGGCAGAGGGAACTTAGTGTTAAGAGACTTCGTTCCCCACTTCCCGCCGGGTTTCTTTACATAAGGACAGATCTTACTTATCTTTTGAATTAGGTACGGAGCCATTAAGAAAATAAGAAAATAAGAAAAACTTTCTTTTTAATACAATTCAATGAGTCAACTTTTCGCTATCATATCAGTTATTCCCCGTATTACTACAAGAATATTATTGAAATATAAACATCATCGAGGAAAACAAAATAATTAAAATATATTTGAATAAATATGTTATTTTAAAGCCAAGTTAGTTAACACATAAGTAAATATTATATAAGCTTCATGGTAAAATTTAAGGGATATTTCAAAGCATCGAATTAAATTTAGAAAAGATCAGCTTCACGCAATATTCCGCACACAAAAGGCAGTGGGAACCTTAAGGCGCTCTGTTCCCTCTTTTCCGCTAAATTTTAGAGGCATTGCGTGATGATTGACGGAATTTAACGTCGAGGTTTGCCTCGTGACCAGAAAGAAGAATTTTCTAATTTTTTTTGTCACTTCCGGCGTAGGGGCACAAAGTGTGACTGTAAAATCGACCGGTTGTGGGTTCGATCCCCATTCGAGGAAATGAAATATTTATTTAAATGTATACTTTCATTTCTTCGCTCTGGTAGCTTCAGGACAAAGCGCGGTGCACTTGACACGCAATGTTTCAACAACCCGGAGGAAAATGCGAATGGGATGAAACTAGATTACCTCTGCCTACCCTGTTGTATGTGGAATACAGCGTGAAGCTCATTTAATTTATTGTTTTTCTTCTGGTTGTATTTTATATTTGAACTCGTAATAATTTTCAGACGATAACTACCATCAACAAGTCAGTGACATAAATCGTATTTTCTACAAAAGAAAGATGATTTTGGTTGCTTTACGCTGAATCTCGCACATAGCAGGGTTGACACAAGGAACTTAGGAACTTAGTGTTAGGACACTCCGTTCCCGTTTTGGTATTTCTGTTCCCCTCTTTGCGCTTCATTCCGTAGGCATTGCGTGATGAATGGCGGAGTACAACTCCACGCTTTGGACTCGAACTACAATTTAAAAAAAAAATCCGACTTCAACCAGATCTTACAATCAGAACCTAACCAAGTTTTCAGCAAACTACCCTTGAAGTCTTTATTATTTGGTTAATACACGTTTTAAACTTTTTCTGTATTTTCAGAGATCCACACCAGAAGACACCAGTTATGTGGCAGCAGTCGTGGAGTTCGAGGTGCGGCCAGACGTAGATTTGGCAAATTATGTTGATTTAATAAAAGATGCTGCAAACCAGGTATTTATTTATTTATTTATACAGAGTGGAAGTGTCAGCGCTCCTTTTACGGGAACAGCTTACAGGGTGAAGTATAAAACCCATACCTAAGGAAAGTAATCTAGAAATACAGTTTAGACGTAGGATTTTTTTTTCCTTTCACGATGATTATCGATAACTATATTTGTTGCGACGCAGTTACGCATAGATACCAATAACATAAACACATCTACTACAAAAATACTACTAAATGTAGGTATATACTACTACAAATACTACCAAAGGTAATTTGAACCTTGCCGCCAATATCTACGACTCGATTTCGGAATGAAGCGTATGCGGCGGTTTCCCTTTGATAGGTTTATGTGTGCGTGCGTGGTTCTTGACAAATGGCGCTTTACTCTAATATTAAAACAATAATTTTATTATTTATTTTGTATGAAAAAACCACTTTTTAATTTTTGGAATATTTTTTTAATTGTATTAGGCTTTTGTAGAGTAGTTAAAACTGTGGTTTCATTTAAAGTGGTGCTGACACTTCCACCTTGTATATTTATTTATTTATTTATTTGTTCGAACGAACATTAGTTAGTTAGTTTTTTATCTATTAAGTGGTAACTTAGAATTTTAAGTGATTAGTACCTCATTGAGCTTAAATTTCCTTTTCGAATAGAAAGGCAAATGTATTGAGTAGCGGAACCCAATACCAGACTGTGCAGCAGAGAAGAGTTACAAAAAAATAAAAACCGTGAATTATTAAGTTTGAATTAGTGAACTGATTCAAAATGGTTAATGTGCACTGATATTGTTTTCAGAATGCAGATATTATTGTATTTCCGGAACTGACGCTGTCCAATCGCGTCAGCGTGACTGTTCCAATCAAAGGTTTACTTATAGAGAATCCTATTCCAGCTTTAGCACCGCAATTATTTGATGAGGTTAGTAATATAATAAATATTCATTAAATCCTTCAGATATTTGATACAAAAATACTATATGGAAGAAGAATAAAATAATCAGAAAAAGCTATGGTGCTCTTCGAATGCGTGACGAAGAGATTATACAGAATTGCTATTTGGTACTAGCGCACAATGGCAAAAAAGACTTATGAAGCAAGAGTGAGTGGTGAGAGAGGTGGAGACTTCGGTCGAAATCAAAAGAGCGTAAGGTTTGGCGTCCCATTCTCCCTGGGTACTGTGCTAGGATTTTTTTTGCATTAGGCTTGTAAAGCAAAAAAGAAAAATCAAAAAATAAACAATATTTTTGCTCACGCATTGTTCTAAACTTACAATATAAGCTGAAGATACTTTAATATTATATGTTATTTTAACACATTTCAGAGTGTTGATTTTAACGCCGCACTTTATTTTACTAGACCATATAAACGATCCCTTGATTAGATGAAATGCTTATGTTTAACTATATTTATTCTGTTTATATTTCAGATTATGGTAAATATATCATCGGCTGCCAGAGAAAATCAAATTTACGTAGTAATTAATGCTCAAGAAATCGTGAACTGCACTGTAGAAGCAATCGGAGAGAACTGTCCAGAGAACAAGACATATTTCTTTAACACCAATGTGGTATTCGACAGGCAAGGTGCAGTAATCGACAGGTAATTTTAGTTGAGTGAAAAGGGAGTCATAATTTTTCGATCACGCTGTATCCCTCACACAGGAAACCACGTAGGAAGAGAGAAAACCTAGTGTTAAGATATCCCGTTCCCCAATTTTGCGTGAAAAAAATTGAGGAAATTTTAAATAACATTTAAATATATAATTGTAATGAGTAGTGCATCATAATAGTTAAGGCCAGTCGTGGCGCAGGGGCACAAAGTGTGACTGTAAAACCGACTGGTTGTGGGTTAGATCCCCACTCGAGATGAAATATTTACTTAAATTTATATTTCTATTTCTTCGCTCTGGTGTAGAGCTGCCACTCAACACGCAATGCCTCGAGAATTCGGCAGAAAGTTGAGAACGGAGTGTCTTAACACTAGATTCCCTCTGCCTACCTGCTGTGTGCGGGATACAGCGTGAAGCTGATTTATTTTATTTATTTATATAATGTATTTAAATCTTAAATCTTTTATTCATCTACATGCTAACACAAACACTAATCTAACATTACAGATATCGCAAAATCAATTTATTCGGTGAATTCAGTCGAACTCCAGCCTTGACTCCGGACTTAGGTGTTTTTACAACCGACTTCGGAGTGACTTTCGGCCACTTCATTTGCTTCGACCTGATGTTCCAAGTGCCAGCAGTGCAAGTCGTGGAGAAGAATAAATTAACAGATATTATATTTACTACTATGTGGTTCTCTGAAATGCCATATTTAACTGGTGAGTTATCTATTTTTTTACCCTAACAAAAGAAAATTGTTCATTTTTAGAAAATGTGCAAAAATTTAAACGCTCTTTTGGAAACCGTCCAATTTTTATGTTTGTCGTTTTCGAAATAAGTCTTTTTCCGAAAATGGTTATCGTAACTTAGTGTGAGAATGTTGTGGATTATTATCCTCTGTAAAGGTATTTTTTTTTAAAAATCAGCTTCACGCTGTATCCCGCACACAGCAGGGTAGGCAGAGGGAACCTAGTATTAAGCGTGTTGAGTTGCGGAACTCAACGCCTCACTTTGTTTTTTTACCAGAGCTATAATATGAAAATATTAACAAACAATTATTCGTTATACCGAGTACCAGGTATCTATCTATGTACCGGGAATCTATCCTACAATCGTCGTTCCAATGACAGACTTTGTGCCCCTGCGCGATGACTGTCTTCATTTTTTATGCCTACCCTGCTATATGAGGGATACAGCGTGATTAAAACAACTATAACAATATTCACAGCCGTCCAGATTCAAGAAGCCTATGCTTACGCAATGAACGTTAACTTCTTGGCGGCTGGAGCCAATAACGTTCAGGTGGGAAGTGCAGGTGAGGATTACATGACATACATTCTTAGATTTTCTTATTTATGAAATTAATATGTATTTTATTGAAGTTTTTTTGCGATTACATATTTTACACAATTTTTTAACAAATTGTTAAAAAATTTCAAACTTAAGTGATATTTTCGATGTTTGTATAATTTTGTATTAAATTTATTATCACAGGTAAATTTAAAGTTTTTTATATATTTTACAGGATCTGGAATCTTCTCCGGAAAAGCTGGAGCTTTGGTCAGCATTATGCCGGGAGTGCCTACAACGAGGTTACTTGTGTCTCGAGTTCCTAAAGTACCTGGACAGGTAGAAAATTCTCTTAATAAATATGTTTTGATCGAGTTTGTTATTTTTACTTATATTTTACGCTGTATCACACAGTGCTAAACTAACAAAAATGTACATTATTTTGTATGAGAGAAACTTTTAAATTCGTCCGATAAAGAGCCGCGCCTAAGAATCAAATGAAGCAATGTTTCGAAACAGTATTAAGTTATGAATAATTTTTTAAAGCCTTTCTGTCGAATAACAAATACAATTATAAATAAATAGGAATAAATCAAATATTACATTTATAAAATATCAATAATCTATTTTTATATATTAGGCGTTCGGGAGAAAAAGTAAAAATATTTTACAAAAATTGTAAATTTCGCATACAACGAATACCAGTATCTAATGCTTCATGCTGTATCCCATATATAGTAGGCAGGATAGGCAGAGATAACCAATATATACATTATACTATAACCAATATTATAGTGTCAAAACCCTCTGTTCTTCGCTTACTACCCAATTTTCGACATATTTTGAGTGGCGAAATTCGACACAGCGTTCTTGTACTGCCAGAGCAGGAAACTGAAAATAATTCAATCTCTCGTGTGGGGATCTAATTCACAATTATTATCGTTTTTAGTAATACTCTATCCCATTGGATCTTAATATTATATATTAAGCAATATCTATGGGGCCGTTCAAGTATTACGTAAGCACTGTAGGGGGGCGGGGGTCTATTTGGGGGAGGGAGGGAATATTTGTAAGAGGATTGCTTATTTTTGATGACATAAAGGAGGGGGGGGGGGGGTCAATAATTGCAAAAAAACTGCTTACGTAATATTTGAACGGCCCCTATGGTCAAATATTACGTATTATGTAATATTCCAGGTGGAAGGAGCTTACCCAGGGCCAATATATGACAATCCAACAGTTCAAGACAATTTGACTCTAATCACAGATCCATCATTAGCATCACATGTCACACGTATTCTGAAACCTGGTTATCAGGAGTTCACTCTTATAGATAAAGACACTGTTTGCCACTTTAGGGTCAATTTGGCTGTAAGGAATGAAGAAAAGGTAGGTTATATTAAAAATATATATTGCATGAGCATGTATGAAGCTTTTTAGATATCGGAAAGTAGTTTAACTCCATATAGCTGCACTCAAAGCTTTCAATTAACATTTGATTAAGATTAAATCAATATAAATAATTTAAAATTATATCTACTAATATGCATATATTATTATTGTCGATGAAGTTTTTATTATCGTTCTCTTGAAACACCATAATAACAATTGAATTTACATCTTGATTAGGTACTTATTTTTATCAGAGATTATTTTTATAAAAATTAGCGTGTTAAAAAATAAAACTAAAATTCCAGTCAATTTAATACGTTTTATATTTTCTATAAATTTGTCTATCTATTCTACATAAGCCGAAGTTGACACATTAACAATAATATATTGTACCTGAAAGTTTGGAGGTATTAATATTTATTTTTCAATAATTGAAGCTGAGAGAGAAAGAGAGAGAGAAATTGGAAATTAATTCAGTTCCTATTCCTTCTACTTACAGTCATTTAAAAAATCTTATTTTAAATAAATAATTGAAATAGATAGCGGATAGCGCTTACATTTTGGCTACAGTGAAATTTTATAATAATATTTATATGTTCTGCTTAAGTTCTTGTGTGAAACTTTTTTGTTTTTAGTTATTTATATAAACGTAGAACAGAGAACATTTTTCCGATTCATTTAAAAATATGGTGGAGACGTTTAAGGTTTCACTTTCCAATCCTTACGTTACTTTTGTGAAATTCTGTTGGTTGTACTTAAAACTTGTGGGTACTTGTAGAACTGTTTCTAATCATCAATTGTAACAATAAAAAATAACAAAATAAGTGAAAAATAAATATATATTTTTTTGGTAAGTATATTTAACAAAAAAAAATAGTTGCATGAAGACTACAATTTGGTCTCTTAAGCATGATACTAACGCGAGTAGTGCATGATATCAACGCTTTATAAGTAAGCTTTATAATTCTAGGGTAAGTAAATTTTATACTTATTTTATCATAAAATAAGCTTAGTTAAGTTGTAGCTTAGTACTGTTGTTTAGTAATTATTTAATTGTTACTCATCTTAATATACAGGATGATTGGTATTGGGGGAGGCCTGGACTTTAGCTTTGAACAGATATGCTCCTGCAAATGTTGTTTTTTTTTTAATTTTCAGGGCAATTTTTTTTGTGAGTAAAATTTCTGGGGTGGGCACCAGACTATTCTGGGGTGGGCACGGCCCACTGGCTACCTTCCTTCCTACGCCCATGATGGGTAGATAAATAGAGAAGTTAATATTGAGGAGGTAATTTCCAATAACTTTTACCCTATTCGAATACCTTAAAATTTTACCGATTTCAAGATATTGCTTATTTATAAAAACGTATCTAAATAATATATATGCGTAATAAAGTGCTCAAAAAAATATTTTTAGGTTTTTCTACCAACTATTGTTATTTTTGTGTTTGATGTATCTCTTAATTATGTAACATAAAGCAGCCTGATTGTTGTAGCACTTTATTTATTGTGTGAAATAGTGTAAAAACGTAAAAAAATGTTACAAGCTATAATTTTTAATTAATCTTTTATTTAACATATTGAAGAATATTGCAAAAGATATTGATAGACAAATCGAGATCATGAGTGTATATGCTGCGCACCAAAAGGCAAAGGACTGACTCTTGCGAAAGCCCCTTCAAACGAGTCTGGGAGGGAGAGTAAGTAGCTGATATCTCACAGATATAGTTCTACGGGACAGCAGATCACATATGGCATATGTTAACCTCGCAGGAACACTCAGCTGTTGTATTTTCTGCCAGTGAAACAGAAGTAAGACATTGTCATATGCAGAAGTCTCACCAAAAAAACACCAACCAAATACCCTTAGCAAATACCCTTAGCAAAGGATAGCCGAATATCTGTCGTAAGAATACTGAGACTATCTATTGTACTCGGCCACTTTTGGTAGCTAAATTGAGAGAATACTACTAAGATGTTTCTGTTTTTAAAAAGATGTTTTATAAAAATTAGTAAAAGGGTAATTGGTCTGTAGAAGTTAGGATCTAAAGGATTTTTAGCATGTTTTATTTAAAAAATATATCTCCGATTCATCATTGAGGTTTCCGATAAAGGAATATGGAACGCCATCTTCTCTAGGGAATGAAACTTTTAAATCCGTTAAGACAGTTGTGAGTTCATCAAAAGAGAACGGAGCTGGTTGCTGGTATGTATTTGGGGAAGGAGTCATAATGTAGGGACAACAAACAAGAAACAAAAGGAAGGGAAAATTTGGTTGCAAAGTCGTTAAGCCATTTAGAGGCATTATTGGGAAAAAATTGTAGAGCGTTAAGGGACCGATGAAATCTCTTAACGTTATTCCAGAATATAGTAGAAGGAGAACAAGAATTTAAGGATTTACAAAACTTGTACCAGCCGAGTTTCTTTTTTTTAATTTGGCGTCATCAAGTTGATAATTATTTAAATCCTTATATCATTTCAGCATTAAACCGCTGATTGACGGAATCATTGCATTCCTGATCCCACTAAGGATTAGAAGGCAGTTGCTTCTGTGTGGAGCTCTTCTTAGGGATGTGGAGATCCGCAGAAGTCAAGAGGGCTGAGAGAAAATTTTAATAGCATAAAACCATATTCTCACTACCAGTAAAACCCGGAAGGAAGTTAATCAAATCATCAACAGACGAAGAAAAATCTGACCAGTTTGCCTTTTTTAAATTATATGGAAAGGTTTATAAGGAGGAGAGGTCTATTGATCAGAGATAGAAAAATAGGAAAGTGGTCACTGCCACGGGTAGATAGAATAATTTACTAGGATAGTTGGGATGCAAGAGAGGGAGTGGAAAGGGACAACGGCGGTTTTGGGATTCTGGTATGGATTAACCCTTTGAGTCGGAGAGATATAATTGACAATTGAAATTATTAATCATGTCTACCAAAAAAGAAGAGAAACCATCATCAGTAATAACAGCCCCACAAAGTGTGATGAGTGTTAAAATCGCCCATAACCAAAATTGGACCAGGAAGAACGGACAGGAAACGACGTAGTTCCACAATGAAAGATGGATTAGGATGAGGAATATAAATGGAAACAAAGGGGATGTGAAAAGACCTTATAGCTACAGTATATTTTAATACTGTATTTATAAGGTCTTTTGACATTGACATGGCTATGACATGGGTGGGAAATAGAGGAAAATGGTGTAAAGAGTCTGACTAAAATGGCACAACCTACAAGCCCATTACTTATGCATCCCTCAAACAAGAGGAGACAAGCAATCCAAAAGAAGTATCATGCATCAATCAAGTTTTCGAGGTGACAATAGTAACAGGTTCATGCAAGTTGATAATAGCAATGAGTTTGTGCTTTTTGACATGAATACTATTGCTATTCCATTGTAGACAGCGGACCGGCGCCATTATTAATAAAAATCATTCAATAAAAGCCATTATTAATAATGTTAAGAAGTTGAGTTATTGGGCAACGTTGGGCGGTACGGGTATTTCATTACACAGGGAAGTAATATTTATTAACATCTCTGTGAGTGAAACAAGCAGGTCTTTTAGGTTATCTAATAGCGCTAATAATCCAAATCATTAGTTTTATTAATAATAGCACAACCATTGGGCAAGGAAGAAGAATAGTTGTTAATAATGGCTTGGATGGATTGTTTATCGTATCTCTTGTTCATAGGAGCATGGGGACGCGATTGACGAAGGATGGTTTTACGTTAGGAGGTTGTCAGAGTACGGGAAGGAATACTACTTAAAGAGTACACTGGAGGGGAAAACATTTCCTTCGCTAAGTCCGCTTAGGTTGGAAGAAGGGCCGAGAGGAAACGATAGGAAAGTTACCATATATTGTTATCATATATGGTAACTTTCCTATCGTTATTACCTGGAGACATAAGAATTTTTGTAGATTGTTAACTTATGAACACAAGACAAGCCTTATTAATACCTTTGCTTAGCTGTGCAGTATAAATATGATGAGGAGTATTTTAAAATTTCACATTTCTCCACTGTGGAAGTGTGAACCTATATTATTTAGACTTCGATCGACATTGTATTGTGAGAAATTTATATGGTTCCACTGAAAAAACAGAGCAGAGCTAAACACTCCCTTTGGCAATATTTGTCTACTTTTTGGAAGAGTATTACGACAGTTCGTGTTGGAACCCAAGTAACAACCCCCTCACTTATATTCGTAAGATTTCGGCGTCTCGCTTTCGTAACAGCGTCACAGCCTAAAGGAATCACAAGAGAACCTACAAATTCTTCCATTGAGAAGTCAATACTCCCATAGCTAGACCCATTCTTGTAATATTATAGGTAGGTATAATTGCCTTGTACTTAGCTAGAGTAAGAAAACATATTGGCAGCCAAAGCAGAAGTAAACTGGAACGAAACTTTATTTCTACCAATTTTTTTGATCACGTCATAAAGTATTGAGTCAATTTTATTATGGTGAAAAATTGGCCAAATCTTCGACTTCTCGGGAGACATGAACAATATACGGACCTTTGTCATAATTTCTGCATGATTTTGAACCATCGATCATACTGGTGTAAACATATACATGCTGGAGCTGCTGTTGCCGTATCAGTAATTGCTTTTTTAGGTGTATCGACCATCATATTATTCTCACCTTGTCGTTTTCTTGCGTTGCTAACCGCACTAGATAAAATTTCCGCAATAGTAGAATCCCCGGGATCCAGTCGAGCGGCAAGTCTTTATCCAGGCCTACCTACAAGATTAATAAAAAATAAAAATGAAAAACTTACCTAAAATATGTGCACCACAATTAAATGAACACTTACTGAACACCACAAAATGATTAAAAACAAACTAGAACCTATTTAAATAACAATAAATCCAAATTATCATCAAAAATGAAAACTCACTCACTGCGTGCGTCATCTAAAACTATCTGTCTATCTCACATATAGCAGGATAGACAAAGGGAACCTAGTGGTAAAACATTCGGTTCACCACACCACTAGTCAATGGAAAAACATTATTTTTCGATAATTTTTTTGCGCACACTCGGAAACGGTAAAATTTTAGGATATGCCAATGGGGTGAAAATTGTTGGAAACGTCCTCCTCATTCACCTGTATCAGTTTGTACCAATCACCTTGTATAATAACTTTAAAATGAATATAATATTTTTAAACATAACATTTTTCAAATATTTAAATATTTTATTGTAAAAAATTATATTACAGGCACCTCAATATAGAGCTTTTGTAATGGATGGGATAAATATTTACGGAAAACGTCAAGTGGGAAATGCGGGGTGTGTTGTAGTTGCTTGTGAAACAGAAGAGGCCAAAAGTTGTGTTTATAGGTAAGTTGGAACTTGAATATTTATCGTTATTGACTGTTGGTTAACCAACTTAAAAAGAAGTAAGTTCTCAGTTTGAACTGTAAGTACATATGTATATATATATGGTATGAATATAATGATATTTATCCTCGATTATCTTGTGTTCGGATGAACCGATATTGATGTGGATTAAAGAGGAGTACTTGTTACACTTACGAAAATGTTTGGGTATTTCAAATGACCTAAAAAAATAGGTTCACAATTTTAAAAAAATCTGTTAAATACATATAATGCATTTATTTTAAAACAAAATTCTATGTAATGTCTCAGGTGCTCCGAATTTATTAAATATTTGTTTTCAAAATACCACTTTAAATATCTACGAATCGTAAATTTTGCTCTTATACCAGTATACATCAAACTATAATTTAATCAAACCTGCATATTACATACATTTTTATCAGCTTCACGCTGTACCCCGCACACAGCGGGGTAGGCAGAGGGAACCTAGACACTCATTTCCCCACTTTCTGTTGGAGAATTCCGGAGGCATTGCGTGTTGAGTGGCAGAATTTAAGGCCGCGCTTTGCCTCGACACCAGAGCGAAGAAATGGAAATATAAATTTAAGTAAATATTTCATCTCCTCGAGTGGGGATCGAACCCGCAACCAATCGGTTTTACAATCACACTTCGTGCCGCTGCGACACGACTGACCTCAATTTACATATATTCTTTCTAAATATATATATCTTCCAAGTTCCTGGTCGAGATAACATACAAGATAATTATATCATTCACAATCTTTACAACATGCAAATTATTATATTATATAGCTAGGCGGTATGAAAAATTTGATGCAATATTTCATAATATTTCCTGACATAGAATATCTATCAGAATACCTATCGGTAAAGATTTTTTTTGTGTTAATAGCTTAAAGTATGTTATTTTAAAATCATTTTATATTTCTGTGGTGTTTTGAGGATATTATCGTGGCCAAGGGACATAATATTTTATATTTCCATTTCCTCGCTCTGGTAACGAGGCAAACCTCGGCGTTGAGTTCTGCCACCCAACACGCAACGTCTCGAAATTTTGGCGGAAAGTAGGGTAGTGTCTGCATGAGATCGAACTGTCTTAGTTTCTTACCCTTTGCCTTACCAGACTGGGGAATTACATTTCAATCTCAAAACCATCACGTTCACAATCAACGAGACGTTTACTTAATTATTTTATAATAAAAATTTTTTTTTTTTAGATTTACCAACAATAATAAAAGAGAAATCAAGGAGCTTGATATAAAAATGACGTCACACCGCAAGCAATACAACGAGACTTTGAAATGTGACAATATAGCTTATTATCCAGTTTCTTTGAGAAACAATAAGTTTCCACTCAGCCCGAAGAATTTTTCATACGTTGATAAAAACCAACAACATAGTTTAAATGATAACGAAATTAGGGAAACTAAGGATCGTGAGCATATAGATTTTAGAATTAAATCACCTCAAGACGAGCTGATGGCTTTTGGAGTATGGGCAAGAATTTTTACAAGAGATGATAAAAATAATTATACTCCTACTGAACAAGATATACGAAATTCGATTGAATCCGATGAAATCGTCTTTGGTGTTAATTCAAATATGTCTCTAATATATTTACATTAATTATAAGTAAATAGATAATAAATTTGTTGTGATTGTTAAATTTTGATTAATATGTTTGTGTTTCGATTTTTCTTTACTGGAAGTTTTCATGATTATCGGAGAGAATCTAGTCGATATTTTTACTTTTTACTTATTTAGATTTAATATAAAATAATAAAGTACAAGAAATTGTGACTTGAACTTTTAACATTTCATTAAGGCTAAGTACAGATGAACTCGCGGCGAAGCGCGGTCTTGTACACAGCAACATTGTTTTTTTAGAATATTAAACTGTTGTTGTTGTTCATCTGAACTTAGGCTTAATTTATTTTGTAATAAAAAATAAAATTTGAAATTATTTCCTTTATATGACGTGTACATCTCGTGGATGCTCCCAGCTTCAATAAATAAAATTCATAAGTGTATCGTACTTTTTATAGATCCCATTTTTCCAATTTGAGAGGCGTAGGGAATGTAGTCATAAGCTAAGAGCAAGTAGTGATGTGAAAGTGAAAGCATTAACCGTAAATTCACCTCACTTTGTGTAGTATAATTATCTATATATATAAAAGGACTTGTGCTGACTGACTGAGGTAAGACGCACGCAGGGAACAGAGTGTCTTACCACTAAGTTCCCAGGTTCCCTCTGCCTGTCTTGCTTAAAGGTGATGCTATAATAATAAATAAAAATATTAAATATCATTTGTTTTACTGTTTCCAGCATTATGTGTACAGAGCTAGTGCGTTCAGCGGCGTGCGATCATTCACAGGTGTAGCAACGGGAGGTATGCGGGCTTGCTCCGTATTCGCTTGCAGTGGCAACACTATCGAAACTTGTGGTAAAAGGTACTTTAAAAAAAATATTAAGTCAGCTTCACGCCGTATCCCGCACACAACAGGGTAGGCAGAGGGAACCTCGTATTAAGACACTGCGTTCTCCACTTTTCGACCAATTCTGGAGGCATTGCGTATTGAGTGGCGAAACTCAACGGTGCGCATTGCTTCGATACCAAAGCTAAGAAATGCAAATATAAATTTAAATGAAATTCCTCCAGTGGGGATCGAACCCACAACCAGTAACGCTTACAATCAATCCCGCTTTGTGCCCCTGCGCCACGACTGGCCTACTTACAGAATATTTAATATTTAGAATCAAATAGAAATTTTCAATCTTTTAATAAATATTATATATAAAAGATACTTAGTTAAATTTATATTTCCATTTCTTCGCTCCGGTCTCGAGGACAAGCGCGGCGTTGAGCTCTGCCACTCAACACGAAATGCCTCCAGAATTCGGCAGAAAGTGGGGAACAGAGTGTCTTAACACTAGGTTCCCCCTGCCTACCCTGCTGTGTGCGAGATACAGCGTGAAGCTGATTTTTTTTAACTAAACAACGTTATTCTTTGTTTTGCTCTACATTAAAGAAAGAGAACGGTTATAATATAATAGATCAGTTTCACGCTGTATCCCGCACACAGCAGGGTAGGCAGAGGGAACCTAGTGTTAAGATACTCCATTCCCCACTTTCTGGCGAATTCTGGAGGCATTGCGTGTTGAGTGACAGAACTCAACGCCGCGCTTAACCTCGCCTCGACACTATAGCGAAGAAATGGAAATATAAATTTAAGTAAATATTTCATCTCCTCGAGTGGGGATCGAATCCACAACCAGTCAGTTTTTCGGTCACACCTCGTGCCACTGCGCCACGACCGGCCTCATAATATAATAGACTTTTCTAGAAAAATAGATTTGAGCTTATAATCATGTTACATATTTACCAATCATACTAATAAGCAAAGGCTTATAGGCTTAAAGGTTGAAGCGCAGTGGCCCAGCGTATGACAGTAATCGCGACGGTAGTGGGTTCGATTCGGTTGTGGGAATTCGTGACGATTTTATAATTTTAATTCGTCGGTCTGGTCATAAGACCAAGTGAAGAACAGAGTGTTTTCACTCTTAACACAAGTTCCCAGGTTCCCTCTGCCTACGATGCGTTTATCAAATTTTAATATATTTTAATTTAATATGTGATAATTATGTATATTTTCACAGGTTTCCACAGTTTGTACAAAACGCCACCGCTGTTTTCGAAGAGCTATCCATCATAGCGACAGTACCCACACCAAGATTGAACCCGGACCTTTCAGCAAACAACTCTGCCTACTTCGCCATATCTCTCGACACGTCCATCATGCCTTTGAAACCTGGCCATTTTGAGTTTAATAAATTAACACTTTTCAATATAATAGATGTTTATACACATAGATTAGTTGAGTCTAATTCTGATTTGTATTCCTTTGGTGTATGGGGAAGAGAATATACAACTGATGGTGATGAAGAATCAGCTCCAATAGATCATGACGACGGTACAGGTGATGATAGTGAAGTAACTCCTAGTCCTGACAAGGAAGACGAACCTGGTTCTTCCGTGGTACATAAACTTAGTATTATTATATTATTATTTAGCGTTTTAGTATTTCTTTCTTTATAATAAAAAAAAATGCTAATATAGTATAAAAATATTCTTAGCTCAATTTCCAAGTATTTATACTTAGTATTATATATATTTTACGTACATAAAAAAACTATATTTCAGTATTTTTTAAGTTATATTTTTGTATAGGTTTCATATTAGCTATGAATTTCTCGTCTTATTTAAATTACAAAGAATATCAGATAAATATTTTTTTTATAATAAATTTTAAAACAATAAAAAATATACCTGATATAGTTTCTGCCAGGCTTTCTCGTTGCCTCTCCATAATACTCTAAAAATCTGATTACCTCATTTTATGTACCGTAACACGTAACACAGTAGTAATTGTAATAGTATACATTTTTTAACGAATTATATTAAATATTTTTTTAAGTATCAATCTTTTATTTATTTCATAACTTTCTCTTCTCGAAAAACAATATATTTTTTTATAGTATTTCACCATTTTTGGTCTAAAATTTTCTGAATTACAATTTATCTAAATTAGCGAAATGGTATCCTTGTAATAAAAATATTGTACCCTCTTTAATACAAAGTAAAATATTTTTAATCATAACAAATTTCAAATTAGATGGTGTTCTACTAAAACAAGTACCTGAGTACAAATACCTCAGTCATATTGTAACCGAACGCCTGATTGATAATAATGATATGGAGCGGGAGTGCAGGCCACTGTCAGTTAGAGAAAACATACTTATTTTGAAAACGTATAAAAATTTGAACGTAGCGGGACTCGAACCCGCACCTTCTGGAAACCGACCAGGCGCTCTGACCGCTAAGCCATACGTTCTCATCGAGCTACGTCGAAATTTTTATACGCTTGTTACAACTTATTTATGTTGTTAGCATCTCTGTAGGGAGATTTTTACAAATTTCCGCTACCCAAAGATAATTACTAAGAAGTATCGTCTGGCAAGAGAGAATACCATTTATTAAATATTTTTAAACATTTTTAAAGTATTATTCCACACGTAGGAAAGAAAAATACTTATTTAGAAAACTAAAAAACTTTAAAAAGGTTTAAAAATAGAGGAAACATGTTAGCGCATAGATTTGCACATAGTACATTACAGGTAAAGTTAGCCTTATTTTGGGCCTACCACCAAGAGGCAGTGGAATAATATACATATGAATTTAATATATGATAAATAATAAATTATAATAATAATATTACTAACGTAGATTAAGCAAATATATACTAACAAAAATTATATGGATGTAAAGTCTGAAATAAAGATTATTATTATTATAACTTCCAAATAAATAAAAATATTGTCTAATTAATGGATGGAATTTAACAAAAATAAAAAATAAAAACTAGTTTTATTTTAAGATATCAGCTTATTTCATCGACTTACTTTAGCGATAACTAAATACGAGTATATTTTAATAGCTAGGTCACACTATTATGATGTTTTATATCAGATAAGCGAATTAATACGACAAGCTTATTTCATCATTTATTATTTAATGTCATTTATTAAAGACGACGTGTGTTTAAAATAAAAAAAAATAATTAGCTTCGCGCTGTACCCCGCATACAGCAGGGTAGGGAGAGGGAACCTACTGTTAAGACACTCGAGGCATTGCATGTTGAGTGGCGGAACTCAACGCCAGGTTTTTGCTTAGTGCCACAGTGACGAAATGAAAATGTTTTCTTAAAGGACGAGCTTAATATTCTAAAATAATAAGTTTAGTTAAGTATATGTTTTGAAGTTTAATCTCTGATTTTTATACAATTGTGTGTGACAATGAGTTTTATATTTATGTTATGAGTAATGAAATGAATCATGATTTTTTATTTATGTCAGATAAAAGAAAAAGAAAGGCCAGTCGTGGCACAGGGGCACAAAATGTGACTGTAAAATCGACTGGTTGAGGGTTCGATCCCCACTCGAGGAAATAAAATATTTATTAAAATGTATATTTTCATTTCTTCGCACTGGTGTCAAGGTTACACGCGATTTTGAGTTCTGACTCTATACGCAATGTTTCCAGAATTCGGCGGAAAGTGGGAACGGAGTATCTTAACACTAAGTTCCCTCTGCTTACCCTGTTGTGTACGGGATACATCGTGAAGCTGATTTATTTGATTTAAAGAAAAAGAAAAAGCTTTAGATATTTTTTTTAATTTTAAAAAGATTAATATAAAGTAAAGATAATTTCTAAGTCTGTCTCGTAAAAATTTTATCTAATATTAGGTAAATTTCAATGTTTAAAATAATCTGAATAATCGCCTTAGTAGTAGGTACATAATTTTTATATCAATTTTTAGTATATTTTTCATGTGATTTTCCTCTTTATTAAATGTGTACAATTTATTGATATTATCGTTCTTTGTATAATAACAATGATAAGTGACTACGCAGCCATTACAGAATGTTTTATTTAAAATAATCGAAGAAAGTTAGTGTGCGCGAATTCAACGGAAAATGGGGAACGATGTGTGTTAACAGTAGATTTCTTCTGCCTATCCTGCTGTGTGCGGGATACAGCGTGAAGTTAAAAAAAGAAGTTAGTGTGCACACTTCATATTATGAAGTATTATATTCGCCTTGCAATTTTAAATTAAATATTAGATATTAAAATTAAAAATTAATACTTTAGTTTCTTATCATTTACTAAAAACGCAAAAATGCCTCTTATCTGTATTATATTTTTTATCATTAAAATTTTCCCTTAAATTTTCCATAGTTTTTGAAATATATTTGTGAGATCTTAGAGACACGTTTAAAATAAATTAAAAAAAAACAGGTCTTGTTAAAAAATTAAATTAAATCTGCTTCACGCTGTATCCTGCACACAGCAGGGTAGGCAGAGGGGACCTAGTGTTAAGACACTCCGTTCCCCACTTTGCGTGTTGAGTGGCAGAACAGTTTTTGTTTATTGTTATTAAAGTTCAGTATAAAGAAAGGAGAATCTACTTAAATTAGCCCTTGGCCCAGAAAGAGAATGGAATACACAATCATTACGTCACGACGGGAATTACGTTCAATCTTTGATTATATGTTAAGATTTAGGATCTTAAAATTTAAGATCTAATAAATATTAAAATTATCTTCAACCGAACAACCTGTTATAAAAAATTATTCTTATAAAAAATCCACCCGAATGCGAGTATGACTGTTGCTCGCAGTGTTCCGCATAATTATCTATAAAAATGCTGTTATTCAATATTTAAAAAATAAATACAAAATAAATTAAATATTTGCTGTTATAGCGACAATAGAAACATATCATTTGTGGAAATTTCAACTGTCTAACTATCACGATGCATGATATACAGCCTGATGACAGACAAACAGACGAATAGACAGACAGACAGACAGCGGAATCTTATTAATTATTAATAAGGGTCCCGTTTCACTCTTTGGACACGGAACTCTAAAACATTAATGTTTTCATTAGATATTTTAGTTCATGTTTTCTGAAGACCTTGTCACGTTAGATCGAATTCAACACATAATATAACTTATCCTCTCAATGACTTCGCAGATTGATAACAATTCTTATCAAATATCCGCCAATTAGTCTTATGAACTTAAGGAAAACTGTTTGTATTAACCTCTTAAGCTTTAAATGATTGCCAATGCCTCTTTATTTTTTTTTGAAACTAGAATGGATTCTTGTACGGTTAAAAAAATATATACAGAACACAATCGCTTATATGTGAGGAGGATCAGTATTCTGTGATTGCAAATAATATCTTAGTATCAATGGATTTTTTATTTCATGGCTAATTAAACATTTATGTAGAAATATATGTTTTTCATCTTCACGCTGTATCACGCATTTTGAAGCACTGCGTGTTGAGTGGGGACTCAACGCCACCCTTTGCCTTGATACCAGAGCGAAGAAATGAACATATTAATTAATAATAATACCCCCGAGTGGGAATCGAACTCTGTTGTACCCCAACCCACGTTGGCCTCTATCTTTGTATGTAAAATAATATGTTTAACATTGCTTTTTTGTTAACTATAGATAATTGTCTTAAAGGCCAATTATTAAAAATAGTATTTTACATTTCACCTATTGACATTAATTTATTTTGTCAATGTTAATAGTCGTTCAGTTGGTAACGGCCTTGACTTAAAGTGTTGCGTAATTGAGATGTTTGTATAATATAGTAATAAAATAATACGAACGGACCCTCGCGGCTTCGCCCGCTTCTTTTTTTAATAAATATTATTTAAGGATTTAGAGAAAAGTATTTAGAGAAAATTGGTTGATTATTTTAGTATGGTTATCTACGAGTATAGTGTTATACACTTAATAATTATTAATTTAAATCTTTTAGGATTTTATTTTGATTTGGTCGCAAAAACTATTGTAGGTGTTTATAAGAGAAATGTTAAATATTTTCATATCTATCTAGGTACGCGGCCACGACAAACACGGATTTTCCCGTGTCCCGGGTATAAGTATTTGGACGTTATCAGCATGGGGATCCCACAAGGGTCTATTCTTGGTCCTTTTCTCTTTTTAATATATATAAATGATTTACCATATCAAGTTGAAAAGAACCATGAGATAGTATTGTTTGCTGATGACACCTCATTGATTTTCAAAATAAAAGGACGACAAGTCATATATGACGATGTAAACAATGCTCTCTCGAAAGTAATACATTGGTTTAATGTTAATAACTTACTATTGAATAGTAAAAAAACTAAATGTATTATTTTTAGAACACCTAACACGAATGTTGTTAAAGCCGATGCCTAAAGCCGAAGCTCTTGAATGGTGAACCCGTAGATCCTGTCGATTTTACGTTATTTCTCGGTTTCACCATAGACTCCAAATTACAGTGGGGGCCCCATATTGATGGATTGGCGAATAGACTTAGCTCTGCAGTTTTCACGGTCAAAAAAATTAGATCATTAAATGACGTAGAAGCAGCTCGACTTGTTTACTTCAGTTACTTCCATATTATTATATCCTATGGGATTTTACTTTGGGGTAAAAAATCGTAATTAAAATCTTTGGGTTTTTTTTTTGTTATTGCACGCAATAATTGTCGTATTTAAAAGAGAAATGTTTAGCTATTTCATATCTATCTAGGAGGACGGTAGGTACACGCGCACGACAAACGTAGTTTTTCCAGTGTAATTCTCTATTCTTATAAAAAGTATTCTATATGTTGCTTTATCTGTCAGTGAAAGTCCCATAAAATTCAATTTAGCTGTCCCGGAGATTCAAATAGAAAGACAGAGACAAACAGAAAGACAGACAGACAAACAAAAATTTCAAAATTGGTTGCTTAGCACAGGGCGACATAGTCCTAAACTTATATCTCATATATCTTGACTCACTAATACGACGGCAGTTGTGTACCGGAAATTAAGATGCATATTGCTATGGAAAAAAATGCTATGACTCAGCTAAATGAGCTACATGAAAAACAGGACTATTACCATTAAAATTAAAATACTTCTTGTAAAGTAGTTAGATGATAGCACAGTTGTATACTCCTGCCGCGCTAGTCTTTCTCGGAAAAACGTCGACCAGTTCCGAAATAAACTTGGGTCTTCAGCTCCGGTATCCCTCCGGACTGTTTCGACATGGAGTGAATAAATTAAAAAAAAGGTCTTTGATCTACCATAAAAAAAAGGTCTTTGATCTTCCCAACGTACATGAACGGCATGGAAACATAGACCATCTAAGCCAGAGAGAGGCAAAGGATTAATGCATTCAAAATGTAGTGCTGAACACAATGCACAATTCTATCAATCCTCTCACAGCCAAATATAAAATAGCGTCTTGCCACACCTTGTTATCGGCGTGTTCTGAGCATCTTTGGATGTCGAACGAGACGCGAAGACACCAGCCTCTAAAAGTTAGTCATCTTTGGGAACACAGAGGAAAAAAGATCAAGAGGCCGCTCACCCACCAGATGGTCCGACCAATTCAAACATCCAAACAAGCCGAAATTCTACAATGTCGCCAGCTTTGCAACAGACAGGAGCCGTCGGAAACAATTCGTCCGATGGAAGAACCGACCATAGAGAGCGAGAGAAATAACTATATGCACTAAAAAAACAGTGATATTCAAAATCATATACACATAAATTTTATGAATACATTAAAAAAAAATGTGACTCATCGCTTTCTGAACATGGAAGATAATAAAAGAAAAAATCAAAATTATTATCAATTTTTTTGTGTTTGTTTGTGTGTTTGGGCACGTGAACCTCACAAACGGCTTAACTGTATGAAATGAAGTTTTGACTATTGTATTTTGGGAAGATTCCCCTAACATTTAGTCTTTATTTTATTTCAATCGGTTCATAAATATAAAATCATGTCAAAATAAATTATTTTGTTCGACAAATTGATAAGAATTTAGACACACAACAGTAATTGAAATTTGTACTTTAATTGTGTACTTTGTAGCGGACGGAGCCTCGAGCGGGTCGTTAGTAGGTATGTTAATACAAACATACGAAAATATTTTTGTAAATATCTTTCTATGGAAGACTATAAACCGGTATTTTAAATCGATTTGCAACAACAGCCGCATATATTCTGAGTGTGTTTTAAAAATCTATTGTTGAATTAAAATAAAGCACAATATGTGAATACCATCATTATTACTTTAAGTAAAATCTTTCATAATTTAATTATTTTCTTTTAAAAAATGGTAAAATAAAAATTAAATTGATAATTTTTATTAATATTATATGAAAAATTACATTCATTGGAAACGACATGGTAGAAAAAAATGTAAAATTTTGCAAGTCACTAAGGCCGGACCGGCGCGTCACTACGTGGTGAGTGCAAAATAATATCAAACGACGATGAATGTTTATCATTATTATATATCATTATACGTTACAATACGTCATTCAGTTTATAAGAATCATTGTTCGTGCGATAACCATTCAGACGAGGATAGATCGTGACTGACACAACAACCCTAGTTTATTATTGTAACAGGTATTTTCCATTAAATAAAATTATATTAGATTCTATGATAAATTGGCTTGTTATATGATAAAAAGTAAAATTTAATTTAAAGTAAAATTTATATTGTATTCATTTAAATTAAACAATTTTTTTTGATAGAAAAAAATGAAATAGCACCATGTGATAGGAACTTGCAAAACTTTAATATAAAAAAATATATGAAATAACTTTTTATAAATGTTAAATTATATATTTTTAAACACCATGTGTTTCCTGTATAGATATAAATAAATATGTCCTATTTCAGGAATCTCGACGTTCCATATTTGGACCAACTACTGGCAACTCTGAGTATTTTAAATCTGAATATTTTAACTCAAGCTCAACCTAACTTTAGTAGTGCCGTGTTTTAACCGTGATTTGTTCGACGGCTATCGCTACTCGGTTAAAATTTAACTGGTTTTTGTGACAAAAAGTTTATTAAAATGGCTCCAGTCAAAAGAGTGCTTGTTATATACACCGGTGGTACCTTTGGAATGTTGAAAAATGAGAAAGGAGGTGAGTTATTCATTTTAAAAATATAAATATGTACTGGTATTTTGTATTTATAGTTATTTTTAATAATATTCATATTTTTTATTTATACAAAAAAGGGAAAAATTAGAGAAAAAATCTTAATATGTATTCAATTTCATATTCAATTTAAAAGCAAGCACGTGGGGATTAGTTATATAAAACTACGAAATACATACATTTGTTATACATATAAAACTTTTCTTAAAGAAATTACTATTACAGATTATAATATAAATAAAAATAATATAAATACTTTTTCATATAGTAAACTCTCTATATTTTTTATTATTTTATATGAATTCTATACACGAAATACGAGACGCAAACTCGGAACTTGTTTAGACGTTCGTAAGATAGCGTAACCATTCTTTTTTAAGCTCAAAACGGGACGTCGATTTTTTTTAATTACTAATTTTAGTTCTTTTCTAAGTATTATATTTAAAAGTAACTTTTGACTATTTCATTTAGAATACGAGACAGCACAGTTTTGTTTTTAGGGTTCCGTATCTTAAGGGCCTTAAGCGATAGTAAATGCCAATGCCTTATCAAATCGAAAAAAAAACCAAATGTATTTTTAATATATTGTAGATATTTATCTGAATTAGAATTGACGATTCGTTGAATATTTACGAACTATAAATAATTTATATTCCAAACATATTTCGTATTATATGTAATAGGGTTATATGTATTAGTTCTATGAGAAAAAAATAATTTTAAAACGAAGTAACTAGCCTTTAAGTTAAATTGATAAATTATGAGAGAATGTTTTGAATTTTTTTACTATAAGTTTAAGTGGATATTCAGGATCTTGGGTGGCTTCGCCTCCGTGGTCAAAAAGAAATAACTAAGAGTTGTATACGACTCAAGATATATTCTGAGTACTTATTTAAAAAATGTATAAAAACAGAGAGAATAAAAGGACAAACAGAGAGTATAAAAGGACTCAAACCCGCGCCTCCTGGAAACCGACCAGGCGCTCTGACCACTTAAAGTATTTTTACCAAAAAGTATTTTTCTTTCCTAAGTGTAGATTAACACTTTAAAAATGTTTAAAATATATATTCTAAGTGCCCGAAGTAGCTAAACACAAGTATGGACAGTGGATTATATCGAAAGATTAACGTGATAATTTCTTCGCTCTTGCACCAAGGCGGCGTTGAGTTCCGCCACTCAACACATAATGCCTCCAGAATTCTGTGAAAAGTGGGTAACGGAGTGTCTTAACACTAGGTTCCCTCTGCCTTTCCAGCTTTGTGCGGGATACAGCGTGAAGCTGATTTGATTTAAAAAAAATTAGATACGTCATCTCTATTATCGTGTAACTAAAAAAAATGATATAAATGTATAGAAAATGAGTCTTTATTTATTTACTCATTTATTTTACTCATTTAGGAAATACTCACAGTAAGTGTGGAATAACACTTTATTTAAAAAAAAAACGTGTTACGCCGTTGTAATTCTTAGATACTGTGTACAGAATGCACTAGCGCTTGATTTTCCTGTTAAATTGCATCGCTTCGGGGCGCAAGTCATTTTAATTTTAGCATATCAGAAAAACGAAATTGAAACTTTCCAAGAGGACATATCAAGGAAGAGGCTTTTTCCTTATGTAAGAAAGCCAATTGATAATGCATTAGAATAAATTATAAATATTAATTAATTATTTATAAGTATAATTAATAATTATAAATTGTATATCGTGATTCTGTATTTTCGGAAGATAGTTGTATTCAATATTTGTGGATTCAAATCTTAGTTAGGGATTCGCTTATAGTTTTATCAGATGTTCGTTTAGAGCAGTGGTTCCCAACCAGTGGTCCGCGGACCACCAGTGGTCCGCAGAGGCTTAAAGGTGGTCCGCAGAGGCCTAAAGGTGGTCCGCGAACGATTTTAATTTTAGGGGATGGTGAGGCGTTGGTCATCATGCAGTGAGTGAGAAGAGCATGCTACATGGGTAGTAGTAGAGTGTGCTTCGGTGTCAAATATAAATTATTTCGACATACATATTTATTAAAATATTTTAAAATAATTACACATTAATTCATAGATTTTATGAACTAAGTATGCCAGTTAACGTAAGGAAGTTATGACGTCGCAACGTATGGTATTTTGACAATTTGCAAAGTTATTTAAATTCGAAATACCTATTGGATTTGACTCATCAATTCAATTATATTTTTAAATTTGTCGGTGAATAATAATATTCCTAAATAGTAGGTAAGTATTTTTTTTTTTTGTTTTGATAAATCTTTCGTTTGTCATTAAATGAAAATTTTCACTGCATCTTTTTACCTCACCATCATCGCCACACACAACACCAGAGGAGGTAGTGCCGGCCTTTGAGGTGGAGATAGGCACGTTTATGGTACTCAAGTAGTATCGACCTGGAAACACTGCTACAGGTAGACCATTCCACAAATGCGTGGCGTGTGGCCGAAAATTTCTAAGAATCCGCACAGTACTTCACATTCTTAAATACCATCCTAACCACCTGGATATCAGGCATGTGGAGTGCCTGAGACGTACTGTGCGATTGAAAAATTGAGCGGCAGATGACTGGACAAATAGTTTAATGAAACATTGCCCATGATATCTCAACCGCATGGTTGAGAACACACAGCGAGGAGACGTCTCTACGCAAATCCAAAGTGTCAAGCTTTTCATAAATCCTCCCTTCCGTTGGCTCCCCAACGACTCATATGACTCTACGTTGTATTCGATCAAATGGTTCAAGCTGCCTGGCTATTCAAGCTGGGGTGCAATAGCCTAGAAATGAGATACTTTTCTCATATGGGGGAAAACTTTGGCCCATTACAGGGCCTCGGTGTTTTGACGTGAAGGACTGTCTCGCTCTGCTGATATCCTCAATTTCTTTAAAGCCAACTTCGCCTTGCTTTTTAGATGATCGTGAAACTAGCAGTCACTGGAAACACTAAGGCCAATATGATGAAACTGGCCGCGGCTATACAACGAGTAAACTAGAGAACTGGTGACCCGATAAATGTAATTTTTTAAGTGGTTAACGCGCAAATTTCTGTCTTTTGGGATTTGAATACAATTCAACAGCAGGTTACTTTAACCCCATAAGAAAACGTTCCGGAGAGATTCTTCAAAAGAAGGCACATTTATTTCGGCACTGGTCAATATTATCCCTTGCTATGCTATTAATATTTGCTATGCTTTGAAAGACTTGCTGGACCGGAGTATACAGCAGCGTTCGTTGTGCTATCCAGATGATAGCACTTAGCAATATATGTTAGAATTAAACAGCATGTCATTGATATTCAGAAGAAACAGTATAGGAGACGCACGCAGCCTTGGAAGACGTCAGCGTTCACGAGCAATATTTCTGAGTAAAAATACATCGACAACGACCTTGATGTTGCACCCAGTGAGAAAGCTGGCGATACACTTACATACATTCTGAGGAAGCCCGTAGAATGGAAGTTTGCCACACTCGATCGAAGGCCTTGTCCATATCCAAACTGCAAGACCCTCTCCCTTGCTTTCGATAGCTGCAGACCGCCGCGCAGCCGTGGGTTAGATAAATCCTAAAATCACAAATTCTACCATGACGGAAGCTATATTGACGGTCATTGATCAATCGGTGATCCACCAGATATTTTGGATACTGGATGTGAAGTCAGCAGATGGTCCATATGGATGTTCCACGGATAAGGTGGCATTGTGGTTGTCCACGTCCGGGAGTCACGTAGGTGGGTCAAAAACTTGTGACAATCCATTCGCCCTAGCAAGGCCAAATACAGCTCTTCCTGCGGGGTCTGTAGTGCATGGTCCAAGGCAACTGGTATTATGCGCATTAAAATCGCCAAGTATTACGATATGAGCGGCGGAGATCTGTGACAGCATACATTACTCGGGTACAGAGGCCTGAGTCAACTTGGGGCCAGAAAATTGACCTATGCTTGTTGCCACTGTTGACGTGAATTTCCCACATATATTTTAATCGCTTCTAATACACCATCAGTACCAGGGTAATCCTATTTGAAGCCGACGGGATGGGGGCACATGGCACGTAGTAGCGTCGTTTGAGACTTCTAAATTAATAGCACAATCTAAAAAAACCTCACACAGTCGGAAAAACACACGTGAAATCATGTTTGATCAAAGCCGTTAAAGAAGTTTTTAAATTACAGGCCAAAAAATCCAAATATCCCTCTGCCTAATAACACGGTCAAATGACCATGCTTTGCCTTGTTATCAGAGCGAAAAAATAAAAATATTAATAAATAATAATTTATTCTCCCATTGTGAATCGAACCTACAACCGTCGTGTTTACTATCACATGATTGTTACACTGCGTCACGAAGCTTTCGCGGGAAATCACAGAAGTATATATATATATATATATATATATTTAATGTAAGGTCCTATTGAGTTTATTATTATTATACATTTATACCTCCAACATAGTGGTCCCTGCTACCAAGAATGATATAAAAGTGGTCCTTGATCAAGAAAAGGTTGGGAACCCCTGGTTTAGAGAGATAAGGTGTCTCGTCTTCTCTTTTTTTTCTTATCATTAGATAATTTTTCCGATTTTAGTTATCAAAAATATTTATTATAAGCCAGTCGTGGTGGGGTACAAAGTGTGACTGTAAGTGCGGCTGGTTGTGGGTTCGATCTTAATTCGGGGAAATTAAATATTTTTTTAAATTACTATTTCCATTTCATCGCTCTGGTGTGTGTGTGTGGTGTGTCTGGCAAAGCGCGGTGTTGAGTTCCGCCACTCAAAACTAAAATGCTGCAGAATTCGGCGTAAAATGGGGGACAGAGCGTCTTAACATTACGTTCCCTCTACCTACCTTGCTGGATGAAGCTGAATTTAATATTTAATTTTATTTAAGAAAATATTTAAGATAAATTAATATTTATTGTACAATACACTTAAATTATTTTCTTTTTTCCGCTCATCGAAAATGCCATCGAATTTCGCCACTTATCCACTATATTTGGAATTTCAGAAATTTGTGTTTAAGAACACTGTTAACAATTTAAAAAATTAACTATTTCTGTTATCACTTTCCTGTTTGTTTATTTTGTGCTCTATTTTTTAATGATGCAATATATTTTTTATCTAATGTAATTTTTATCTAATGTAATTTTTATCTAATCTTATATTGCCTTGGCCTATCTATACTTCAGTCGGATTTAAAGTTACTTTAAATATAAATTCTGATAATAAACTAATATTGATATTTTTTATCTTTACGCATCATCTACATAAAGTGAAAGATTGTCGAAAATTAGTCAAAGAGAACCTGAGAACCTAGTGTTGAGTCACTCTGCTCCCATTAAGACACTTCCTTTCCAGACTTTCCGCGAAATTCTGTAGGCATTTCTTGTTGAGTGGCGGAACTCAATGTCACGCGTCGACACCAAAGCAAAGAAATAAAAATATTAAATATTTCATTTACTAGGGTTGGGATCGAACCCACAACCTGTCGCGTTTACAATCTCACGCTTGTGCCCCAACACCACAACTGGCCACAAAAGCATGTCAAGAAATTTAAAAACAATGCATTATTTAAATGCCGTAGTTTACTGATATCAGTTTAATAGTGCTGCGTTGTTTAATATTTTAAATTAAAATCTGATACATGCAAATGAAAATAAATTGCCAATTGATTGAATGAAAAGAACAATGTGATAGCTATACTCAGACTAGATGTGACTTTAGAACAGTTATATGTATTTCTATTAACTTTTTCATATACGTATGAAAAAGTTATTATTTATTTTAAATATTTATTTATCTAAGAAAAAGTATTTTATATTTAAAATGAATACAACAGCTTGCTTAATTTTATTTGTAAAAACACACAAACTTTGCTTGTTTCTGCCACTAAATAATCGATTTTAAGCAACGTGCATCTAGGATCCGCGGCTAGCAGGGCTATTTAAGGGGAACCAGGGAACCTTAACACTACGTTAGGATTACTAGCGTTAACGTATGTTCTCCATTAAATCATTCCGTTTTTACCGTCACTCTGAATTCTTGAGGCATTGCTTGTTGAGTGCTGGAGCTTATCACAGTCTTGCTTCGTTACCAGAGCGAGGAAATGAAAACTTTAAATATATGATTTCTCCTGAGTGGAAATCAAACTCACAACTGTGGCGTTTACTATCGCACGCCTGTACCCTTGCGCCACGACGGCCTCATTTTACGATGTTTTCTAAATATATGTATAGATGTAGAACGAAGGTAGGAGGATTTTACAAGGGTAATTTGTTTATTATTTACACCAAATACAGATAATATATGATTATGAGTAAAAAATTATAATATAGCATTTCTTTTCAGTATTGGTACCCCAAAAAAACATAGAGCACCGAATCATCAGAAAGCTGCCACAACTACACGACAGTGAATACTATGAAAAACATTTAGCAAACAGTGATAAGAGCGACTACCTCGTCCTACCCGGTAAGTATTTTTAATAAAATAATTAACATAATTAATTATAGAAAATAAATTTAATTAATATAGTTAATTATAAAAATTAATATAATTAATTACAAAAAATTATATAGCTAATTATGAAATTTAATATAATCAATTATAAAGTTTAATATAATTAATTATAAAAATTAATATTAAATTAATTATAAAAAATTATATATGTAATGAGGGTGTCATTAGATTTTAATTTTTCGAGATATTATTATACTTGTTAAAAAATTCAAAATAATATTCGGTATTATTTAAGTTTTCGCTTTTATTTAGTTATCGCTTTAAAATAGTTAAACGATATTTTAACCTTTGGCCAGTCATATTCTTTAGGGAAAAAAGTTTTTAAATAATTATATTTGGGTTGTCCAATGACTTTTAAAAGTTCTTTTTTGTTTACTTTCACGTTGTATACCGTACATAGAAAGGTAGGCAGAGAGAATCTGAGAACCGAATCTTAAGACACTCCGATTCCATTAAGACACTCCCGTCCCCACTTTCCGCCGAACTCTAGATGCATTGCGTGTTGAGTGGTGAAACCTAACACCGCGTTTTGCCTCGTTTCCTGAACGAGGAAAATGAAAATATTAAATATGAAAATTCCTCAAATGGGATTCTGTCACGTTAATTTGAAGTACTTAATTTTTAATTTATTATCATATATTTATTTCATTTTAACGTGTTTTTACTAATTTCTTTCATAACATAGTGTATTTAAGTAAATTTATCTTAAATATAAACTAATTCTAGTTATATAATAATTAATGGCTGCAATCACGTTATCACTTGCGTTATCACATTGTAATATGATGCAATATTTTAAGCAATATAGATATGTATGATCCTTAACTTAAGATATCAGCTAATGGGTTCAAAGGCCTTATTTGTTATAATGATTTTGCTTCATAATTTTTTTCTCTTATTTTATATAACTTATCAGCTTTATATCTGAGGCCAGTTGTAGCATAAAAGAACAAGTGACCCTAAACGTGACAGGTTATGGGTTTGATTCCCATTTGAGGAAATTAAATATTTAATATTTTCACTTGTTTGCTCTGGTGTCGAAGCAAGATGCAGCGTTAAGTTCCGCTACTCAACACATATCAAAATGGAAAACGGGGTGTCTTAACACTAGGTTCCTTCTGTCTACTAAGCTGTGTGCGGGATTACAAAGTGACAAGTATTGTAAAATATTTTAAATGATTTTTTTTAAATTGCAGTTATAAAAATGTAAAATTTAAAAAAATTACAGATGGTAAAGACACAGAAACTAAAATATTATACAAAATTCACGAATATGAAGAACTAAAGGATTCTTCAGACTTCACTATCGATGATTGGATCACACAAGCGCGAGACATTAAGGTTAGTTATTTTAGTTCAATATTTTTTTTTTGACGCATCTTCCGTATACAGCTAGAAAAGACTTAGGAGGAGATAACTTACTTTAAAGATTTTTTACTTAAATCCGATTCTTGGTAGAGTCACTCTATAACAAATTAATATTATAAACCTGACGAGTATGTTTGGTTGAATGCTCTGATCTCAGGAACTATTAATATACTATAATAAATAATATACAAATATTTTTATATGGAATAGTCCACGTTATGAAGGAAGGCTATAAATCTCATTAAATTATGTTTTACCAATAAAAAATATATATTTTTATGTGGAATAGGCCACGTTATCGGGGCAGACCATAGGTTAAACATTACATTAAATCATATTTATCATTTCGATATAGTCCACTGTATTTGGGCACATAGATTTTTTGGACCACGACGCGACGCAGTAGTAAAAAGTTAGCAATAATATAAACATTATTCCGAAGTATAGACAACAGACGCTTTGCAATGTTCAATTTAAATCAAGTCAGCTTCACGCTGTATCCCGCACACAGCAGGGTAGGCAGAGTAAATCTAGTGTTAAGACACTCCGTTTCCCACTTTTGCCGGATTCTGGAGGCATTGCGTGTTGAGTGGCAGAACTCAACGACGCACTTTGCCTCGACACTAGAACGAAGAAATGGAAATGTAAATTTAAATAAATATTTCATATCCTCGAGTGGGGATCGAACCCACAACCAGTCGGTTTTACAGTCACAATTCAATTTAAATTAAAATTATATGAAGTGTGGTTTTTCAGCGTTTCTACCATGACTACGATGGGTTTGTCGTCCTCCACGGTACAGATACGACTGCGTACGGCGCTTCCATATTGTCCTTCATGTTGGAATCCGTTGGAAAAACTGTGGTGCTGACCGGCGCACAGGTTAGTTGACTATTTTATAATGAAAAATATCTATTAAATAAGTATAATAGATAAAATTAAAGATGTTAGTACATATTTAGATCTTGTATCATTATCTACAGTAAAAAAAGGAGTTTCAGTTTTGTTAGAGAGAAACTAGTGTGAAGACACTCTTCCCACTCTCCGCTCAATTTTTCGAGGCATTGCCGGTTGACAGATCTCAAAGCCGCGCTTAGTTGGCCAGAGCAGAGAAATTTATAAAAAAATAATCATTCTCCGAGTGGTAGTTGAACCCCAAACCATCGCATGTACAGTCAGACGCAGACGTCTCATTTTGCCTTAATGGCCTCCTCCGACTCTGGTAGCGTAGCGTACCTTAAATATACGTAATTCAGCTTTATTTACTTTTGAAATTTTTTTTAGATTTAATGATAGATTTATTATTGATAATATGATTGAGTAATTAAAATATTTGTAGATTTACTTATAAATTTAATTGTATTAATATTTTAATTGAGTACCTAATTAAAAATATTTATTTCTTATCAGATACCCATTTTCCAACCGCGCAGCGACGGTAACAACAACATACTGTGCTCTATCTTGATAGCCGCCACATTACACATACCTGAAGTGACAGTATTCTTTGGAGCAAAACTGTTCAGAGGCACAAGGTAGAATATTTTTACTTTTAAAATTTTTAAAGTGTTATTCCACACTTAGGAAAGAAAAATACTTACTAATCGAACCCACGCCTCCTGGAAACCGACCAGGTCGAGTCCCGCTGCGTTCAAATTTTTATACGTTTTCTAAATAAGTATTAGACTCTTTTTTTTGTTAGAGGGTCTTAGCCTAGTGTTAAGACACTCCGTTCACCATTGTCCGCCGAACTCTCGCCTTTTTTGGTACCAGAGCGAAGAAATAAAATTCAATGAATTTTATTACTTCTAAAAAAATCACCTTCCATAGTATTAAATATAAAAAAAAATAACACATAAAAATATATTTCAGGGTGAAGAAGGTATCAAATACAAAAATATACGCTTTCGACACACCAAACTTCCCCCCACTATTAGAAGCTAGGACGACACTGGACGTGGACCCCAAAATGCTAATCCACCCTCCGGGTTCCGTACCCAACGAATGCAGGTTACACGACAAACTGTCCAAGAAAGTATACGTTTTGAAAGTAGTACCTACAATAACACCAGAGATTATCAGAGCAGTCTTTGAAGGCATGGAAGGTAAGAGACGTGTTATTGCTGCTATTTTTTTTCAGCTTCACGCTGTATCCCGAATTTAGCAGGATAGGCGGGGAAAGCCTAGTGTTAAGATATTCCGCTCTCCACTTTCCACCGATAATTACGTCTTTTTTTTGTATAATTAGCTCCCCAGCCATTTCATTTAAATAAAAAACACAAGATTTTTCTATAGAGTATAATTTGCAATTTTACACGAGAATGTCATTCAGACAAAATTAATATAAAAAAATGGTTAAAGTTATTTTCTATCAGTTATAGCGTATCTATGAAATATCGATGTATTCTTTGTTTTTTTTATTGTTGTTATTTCTTACACTACAGTGATACGCTCGTGGTCCTCACCTTCTGTTATAATAATATACATTTCTTTTTATTATTTATATTTCTTCAGACTTTAAAATATAAATCGGCTTCCATGCTGTATCCCGCACACCGCAGGATAGGCAGAGGGAACCTAGTGTTAAGACACTCCGTTCCCCACTTTCTGCCGAATTCTGGAGGCATTGCGTGTTGAGTGGCAAAACTCAACGCCGCGCTTAACCTCGACACCAGAGCGAAGAAATGGAAATATAAATTTTAAGTAAATATTTCATCTCCTCGCCTCAACTTTAAAATATAATAAATAAAATTAACTTAACCTAATTTCTTATGTCTTCTTCCACAGGTGTAGTATTAGAAACATATGGCAATGGCAACATTCCAATCAAACGCAAGGAGATTTACAAAGAAATCGAAAAGGCTGTGAAAAATAACGTATTAGTTGTGAACGTGACGCAGTGTATCAATGGGAACGTGCTGGGGAAAGCTATATACGAAACTGGCTTGGTAGGTTTATATATTTTAAATGTCATTGAAAAAAAAAGTACTAATATAAATAATAATAGTATATTATCATCATCATCCTTATATCAGCCTTTCGATGCCCTCAAGGATCTCCACGTCGAATATTGTTTTTTTAAAGCTGACTTCACGCTGTATCCCGCAATAGCAGGGTAGGCAGATAGAACCTAGTGTTAAGATATTCCGTTGCGCACTTCCCGTCGAATTTTTCGGGGCTTTGCGTCTTGAGTGGCGGAACTCAACGTTTGGATTTAGAGTTGGTGCCAGAGCGAGGAAATGAAAGTATTATATATTAATATAATAATTAATTCCTCCAAGTGGGAACTGTACCAAAGAACTTTCGCATTTACAGTCACACGCTTGTGTCTCTGCACCACGATGACCTTATTATTATAAATATATTTTTTTTAATTTCAGTTATTAGTAGAATGTGGTGTAGTGCCTGCCTTCGACATGACACCGGAGGCGGCATTCGGCAAGCTCTCGTACGTCCTCACTAAAACGGAACTGAGTTACGAAGAAAAAGTAGAGGTAATTATTTAATTTTTCTAATATTTCATATAAATAATCAAGTAATATAAAAATTAAATCAGCTTCACGCTGTATCCTTTATACAGCAGGTAGGCCGAGGGAACCTAGTATTAAGACACTCCGTTCCCCATTTTCCGCTGAATTCTAGATGCATTGCGTGTTGAGTGGCGGAATTCAAATTCGCGCCTTGCCTCGACACCAGACCTAAGAAAATGATAATATTTTGTATTTAATTTCCCCGAGTGGGAATCGAACCCAAAATCTGTGGCACTCTCCTCAAATTTTTGTTAACCTTTGTTAAGTATATAACTAACATATAATTTTCAAATACAGTAATACAAATTAACAAATATTAAATTTATTTTTTTCTTTTCAGTTAATGAAAACAAACATAAGAGGAGAATTGTATAATCCTAATCACGCGATCTGAAAATTTATTTAAAAAAATAGAGTAAAACTATACTTAATTATCTGTACTGTATAGCGTTATTAAGTGAGATGATTACCAAATATTGATTATTACGGAATATTAATAATATGAAAAAGTATGTATTTTGAAATAACACACCTATTAAAACCCCACAAAAGGCTTTATGTAATAATGTTAGTGGAATCTAACACAGTACATTGTATAACTCAAAAAATAATAATGCTGTGGAACTCAACGCCGCATTCTGCCTCGTTATTAGAGCGAGAAAATTTAAATATTCATTCCCCCGAGTGGGATATGAATCCAAAATCTGCTGTAGCTGTTAGTTAATAAATTAACTCAGTTCTCCCCCTCGTTCCCTCTCTCACTATATAAACGAGACGATAAGATAAAAAAAACAAGTTATTTTAATTTAAGATCGTATAGTTCGAATATTATTATACTATAAGTATATTTTTTATTTGTTTTTTTTATTTGCTATGAATTCAAGCAATGTATATATAGACATATTAATTAATGTTTGTATCTGAATAAATAAGTAAACCATGTTATAATCTTTTTTTTCCCACTTTATTATTAAGAAAAAAAAAACACTGTATATTAAATCCACACATTTATTTAAGAAATATTTTGTTCCATTACACAATCATATACTTAAAGTACATCATAAATAATATAATATGAGATAATAGAATAAGTATTAACTATTTTGTGCTGTCAACATTACGTTATAAATCAAAGATGGCCGACAACAGATAATATGAAAATAAAATATGTTTCATACAGTTTACTTTTTGTATTACATTTCTTATATACTAAAAAAACAGGCAATGGTAAATTAAAATACCAAGTTTCGATATATATAACTACAATGTATATTTTTTATTATTATGTTATTATTTCGTTTAGTATATATATAAAAGCAATCAACAATTTTGCCATTTTTGATTTATACGATGTAAACTTAAAATTAATGGAGACTCAAATAAATTGTAGATTTTTTAAAAAATCTGAAATATTTGAGAGATTCACACATTATTTTAGTCACAAACACAAGTGCCATATCGTCGCTTATTGTCTATAACTTTAAAAGAGAAAATAGTAACTTAAAAATAAATAAAATGGCACAATCATTATTTATTCCGCATTGGTAACTTCGAGTAATATCGAGAAAATATATTAATATATATTAAAAAAAAAAAGAAATCAAATCAAATGGTATAAAATGTCTATTTTTATATAAAAAAATATATTTCAGATTCATTTCAATATCTTAAAAATTAATCCATAAGATAAAATAAATGAAACAATATTAATTAATATAAAAAATATGGAGTCATATCATTAAAAAAAATTAAAAGCGACGATATTAAAATCGTATAATAACCATCTAAGTGATTTTTCGTGTAAAGGGAAAAGTATTATAAATTTCTACGACAAGAAGGCAGTGTTTGGGAACACTTCAATTTCCGATATAGTACAAAATCTATACTAATCTACCGTTACGATAGGTTGAAACACCATTTATCATATACATTTTCGTTAAACAGACAGACATTCAGAAAAGAGCAATATTTTTTTTATTTGATATAGTATAAAAATTATATGTATATGGAAATTTTCCAAATGTTATATTAAAATAAAAAGAGTTTCTAAAATTTCTAAATAAAAACTAAAACTCGATTGTTGGTATATACTTGAAATCCTCTCATTTATTTATATTACTACAAGAAAATGGTTATTTACTTTCAAATATTACATTAATTTAATAAAAAAAAATATGTCTGTCTGTTGATCATAGCTAAGCTAAAGTAAAGTTTGAAAATATTCTATATACTAAGATCTCAAGATGCTATCATTCCCATTCAAAATAAATTATTTTATTGCGTTCGCGTTTGTACTTTACACGTTTTACGGGAAACTGTAGTTACTATAGTTAATATGGCTTATCTGTTATGGTAGAATGTGTGGGTGGTTTAACATGCGGTTACTTCTTTCTTCTTGGTAGCAGCAGCAAGGACCGACTCTTCTGAAATTATGAAATAATATATTATATTGTATATATTTTATATCTTCTTTTATGTTTTTTTTTTAATCTAGATGGAGGATAAAAATTGTGTAAAGTAAATTTGATTTTATATGTAGCAAGTTTTATTTTGCATGTTGTAATATTTCATTTTTAACATTAAATAATGATATAAGAAGTTGCTGAAATAAAAAAAAACAATTTAAAGAAATTAATTCCAATTAATTTTCTTTCTATCTTCCAGATTTACTAATATATATTTAACAAAAATTTAGTATCAAGGGGAATTCTTTGCTCTTCTTTTTTTTTCTCACTCTTTATATACTTGAAACACATTGCAAAGAGTGTTTTTGTTTTATTAGTGCTCTCATAAGCCATAGACATTCACATAAACCTTTTAAAATACATCAATATAGAAGAACGTCCCACTGGTAATGTTACCCAAAGAATCAAAAACCCAAAGAAAAAAAGATTGACTATAATTTTTTTCCCTATTACAAAAAAGGAATAAATTTTCATTCAATCTGCAGGATGCATACATCAAAACTTACTAGACAAGGCCAGTAAGAGTATCTATGCTCTCTATTACCATTATTTTATCTGTTTTACGATTGGTATTTCATCCATTGTAACGCACTAACCATAAGAAATAGGTAGAAAAAAAAAATTAAACCTTCCTTAATCGTAATTGAACTTACCTGCAGGGTGCATACGTTTTAGAACACTAGACAGATCAAGGCCAGTCAGTGTACGTATAGCCGGCGGTAGGGCACCGGCCAGGCGGGCCACTTCCCCGGTGGTACCACCGTCACCTACAAGCACTATTTCATCTGTTTTAGCTAGTGGAGCTGAAACTTCCGCTGCGATCTGGAAAATAAGAGATATAATATAATATAATAGGATATCATCATTTAATAATGGCAGAACTCAATGACACATTTTGCCTCGTTAAAAGAGCTAGGAATTGAAAAAAAAAATCACGAAAAATTAAAATTAAAATTAGCTTCACGCTGTATCCCGCACACAGCAGGGTAGGCAGAGGGAACCGAGTATTAAGACACTCCGTTCCCCACTTTCTGCCAAATTCTGGAGGCATTGCGTGTTGAGTGGCAGATCTCAACGCCGCGCTTAACCTCGACACCAGAGGGGCCGTTCAAGTATTACGTAAGCAGTTTTTTTGCAATTATTGATCCCCCGCTCCCCTATGTCATCAAAAATAAGCAATCCTCTTACAAATATTTCATTGAAAACATCAAAAATAAGCAAACTCAAGACCCCCCCGCCCCCCTACAGTGCTTACGTAATACTTGAACGGCCCCAGAGCGAAGAAATGGAAATATAAATTTAAGTAAATATTTCATCTCCTCGAGTGGGGATCAAACCCACAACCAGTCGGTTTTACAGTCACACC